>VZTB01003882.1:208741-228445 GCA_013397245.1 Thryothorus ludovicianus
TGCTGCCTCTGTATCCAGCCTCGCTGGGCTGTGAGGAGCAGCCCTCTGAGCAGCCTGGGTTTTGCTGACCCTCAGCACTGATCCTCAGGGCTCACCCTCAGTGCTGACCCTCAGGACTGGCCCTCAGCACTGACCCTCAGGACTGACCCTCAGCGCTGACCCTCAGGACTGTCAGGAACCCCCATCCCAGAACGTCTGTCATGGACACACCTGTGTGTGTGGCACAGTGTGTTTATGGGCAGCCACCAAATCCACACTGAACAAACTGAATAAACCACCCCTGGCCAGCTCGTAATGAAGGATTTGAGGCACTGTGCTCAATAAAAGGTTGAAACAATATTAATATGTAGATGCTGAAGCTGTCTCCTGCTGGCTGTGTCTCACACAGCTTCAAACACTGAAGAAGAAGGAGAAAATATATAATTTATATTGGCTGGGGAAGGGGAATGTTTGTGGAAAGAGGGTCAGCATGCGTGGGGTTGGGGACTGCTGGCTGCTCCAGTAAACCCAAAGATAGTTTAATGTTTTACTGGAAGTAAACATCCGTGTGGTCCTGCAGAAAACATGGCATTTCTGAAGCAGTTGTTTCAGTGTGTTGGGAAAAAAAATGGAGAAGGAAAACAGTAGGGAAAATTCTCCTTTTGTTTTTATTTTTTTTCCTTTCCCATCTGTACGCAAATGTTTGGCCCAGCCCCAGCAGCCTCCTGGCAGAGAGTGTGTGAAATTCCAGTGTGGGGCTGAGGAAGAATTGGTGCTGAGCTGTCCAGGAGGTTTCTGAGCCTTTCAAAGTGGTGACTAACTATGAGTGCCCTGTCGATGTGACTCAGTCACAGCCAGGTGACTTGTCCCTGCCCTGGTGGGAAGCACAGGGTCAGAATTAAGGATTTCCCTCACACTCCCCTTGCATTCAGCCAGGTATATTCACCTAGGAGGATATTTACACATTCCTTGTGTGACATTTCCTACATATTTCCCGAGTGACTAACTCTCATTAGTGATCCCATTCTCTAAGGAGTCTGCAGCCAGTGAAAAAGTCAATCCTGAACCTACATTTAAGAACGTAACTTCTGTGGAACTGTTTACATACTTGAAGCCTAACTTCTGCTGAAGTTCCTTGTATAAACTTGGATGTTGCAATCCAAACAGAGGTGGCAGGAAAATGGGAAGGGGAGCAAGGAGGATTCTGCTTTTTTTGCAAAAGATAAAAGAGTTTCATTTGAACATAAATTTACTTGTTTCCTAAGAAATCCAGCTGGAAACTCCAGGTGCAGGGGCTGCATTCAGAGATGCTGAAGGACAGATAGAGCAGGGGGATGGAGCAAGGTGTGAAATTATCCTGTTGCTTGGCAAAGGCATGGCTGTTCTTCATTTCCCTGATTGTGCTATCTCATAAGGGTATAAATACAAATATAAATCTCCTCCAGAAGACGTTTTAGCAGTAGACAAAGCTGCATAATGGCCAGGTGTCAGTAATGCTTGTTCTGAATAGGCACAGATGTTGTGCATCGATGGGGAGGGAGAACTGAGCAGCATGAGACAATAGAGAGAACATTCACACAATCAGTGCTTTTCTCTCTTTTCCTTTTCTCTCTCAGCTGTGATTCTGAAAAGTTCACAGCCTCAGTTTTCCCTTTGGTTAATGTGGAGAGCCCAGCCACTGAGTGATGTTGAAAATCCCACCTTGAGCTGACTCACAGGTATTTGCACAGGCAGCTCTAATTACCCTGGGGATTGCTGTGTGCAGAACACTTCTGGTACCACAAATGTCCAAAAGCCCCAGTGCATTTATATCCAGATAGTGCTAAACCCAAAGAGAGGGGCTGATATCCAGTGGCATGGGAAGAGCAGTTGACATTGCAGGCAGAGGGACTGATCAGCAAAATCCCCCCTGCTCGTCCATGCTCCCCATTTTCAGCACTGTTTCACAGGGAGGATCTCTGCAGGTCATGTGCAGGACAAAAATAAACCAATTTTTTTCTAACTCCAGAGATGCTGCATGGCCTGGGCTGGGAACTTTTGCTAGGAACTGGTCTGTGTTAGTAAAAACCGGCTTCAATCAGAACATTTTGGTGCCCAGTGGAAGGCTGTACCTAAGGCATGTGCCCACAAGGAACATTTGCATCCAGCAGCAGTGGCCAGGCAGGGATTAAAACGGTGCTGGCTTTGGAAGGGGAATCCCAAGACCTGGGCCCATGCAGGTGGGCTTCCTGCTTCTCTCTGGGCATTTTTCCTTCCCCAAAGATCAGGAAGATTTCTGAGGTTCTCCCTCATTTATGGACAGGCCATGAGGTCAGATCTTTCCTGGGATTTGTTGCCAGCTTTCTGTCAGGATCCAGCTGGAGCCTCTGGGATTTCCAAGTTCCTCATGCTCTGCAGTAGGTCCCTTGTCCACTGGCAGCTGACATGGCCCAGGCTTGGCACACAGGTGCATGTCCAACTCTTGGGACAGGGTTTGGAATTCCTCTTTATGCTGCCTGTGGCCCTGACATGCCAAGGATGCCATGAAAAATAAACCCAAACACCAACTTATCCAGGCCATAGGATTTGATGCTCTGCTGAGTGGATGCTGAGGCAGCCAGAGCTGCTCTTCTGTGCCATTCCATTGGTGGTTTTGGGAACTCAGACTGAAACTTGGCTTCCCTTTGAGGAAGGATGGTCCTTCCTCTGGCAGGGGACCACTCTGGCCTTTACACAGATTTCCTGCTAGTAACACAAGCCACATGTTCTGGCTTGGGAAACCCTATTTCCTCTCCTTGCTCTGGCTTGAAGCACAAAAGAAAGTGATTTCTCTTTCCCAAAGGAGCAGTGGAGGGAGCCTGGAAGGTGTCCAGAGACAACCATCACCAGGCTGTAATTATTCATTCAAGATGCATCATACCATGACACAGAGAGAACACTGGTGGCCCACACCTGTTGCTGTAATGACATAACTTGCCCTTCTTTTTCCTGAAAGGCACATTTCCAGCCAAAGAGGTGACTTTGCATCCCTTCAGAGGCCACAGGTGCCACCACGTGCACCCACGGTGAGGCAGGGATGACCAAAGTGCCTCACCCTGTGGGCAGTGTGCCCGGGGACACACCCCTGTTGCACAAACCTTCCCGGACTTCCCTTCTTCTCATCCTTGCTCCAGGAAGCACTCAGGAATTTACTCTACCTGCTGCTCACCTGCTGAGTCCCTCCCTCCTCCCAAGGCTGTCCCCAGAGCACCAGAAGGTGACAATTGTGTGTGGGCAGAGCTCTGTGGGGCAGCCAGAGGACTCCTCCCAGGGGCTGCAAGGATCAGGAGGCCAACACTCATCTGGGGCTAACTCGGGGCTGTCCACTTGTCCCAGAGTGCCCAGGGCACCCACACCCCAAAACCAGTGCCCCAGAGAGCTCTGCTGGCCCCAAACTCCTGATCTGAGCTGTCAGTGGGGCACAGGAGGATGCAGTCATTTAGCAAACACTGAATGCAGAAGGAAACGCAAAAAGACATTTTCCTGAGAGCTTTTATGCCCAGAAATATTCCCGGGGATTGAGCCACCCTGAACCTGTGGGCTCCTGGGGAATTCACAGCCAGCCTCACAGGCAGACACATCCACCCATCTGTGCTTCCTGCTGGACAGCACCGATGAGCACAGAGAGCTCAGAGCGAACGAAAAATCGGGAACAGGCAGGGCCCAGCTGAGGTGCAGCTCCTCCCATGGCACCCCGGGCACCTGGCCAGCCCTGATGACTTTCCTCTTCCTCCCTGGGACTCCAGAGGTTGTCACTCCTGTGATCACCTCCTTACATCACTGTGGAAACATTACGTGTTGCTGATCGGGAGCAGGTGCATGGCAATGCACACCGGCCTTGCTCATAAAAACCCACTCATAAAAAACCCACTCATGAAAACACTTTTCTCTGCTAACCCCACCAACAGGATCACGAGCCAGGCATGCATTGGATTGATTAAATAAGTTAAACATTTTATTATTCTTCCACTCCAAGACTGTCTCAAGATTGAATTGTTCTGCTCTGGGGACACAAACAAACCCAGAGCAGCAGCAGAGACTGCCCAAAGCATCTCGTGTCTTTTACCCCCAATCTTGAGTAGAACCCAACTTTTTAAGCTCCTCCCTGTTCAGCCTCTGCTCTACCATAATTCCACGCTTCTGGAACTGAAGGCCTCCAAATCCTCTCAGAACATGTCGAGCCCCTGAAGAAGGCTGTGCTCTGGCACCTGCAGGTAGGGCAGCCTGGGTTTGTACAGCTGGGACCGACAGCAGTGGCAGGGTCAGGGCAGCATCACTGCTCACACACCCAAGGAACTGCCAGATACAAGAACCCGAGGGGCTGCACCAGGTTAGAGCCAGGCAAGACAGAGGATGCTGCACCCTGAGCTCGGGGTCACACCGGGGCCAGCACGTCCCTGGGAGCCACCGGCACAGGCGCGGCTCTCACCCTCCCTAAACATCCCCGGGCTAAAGGTGAGCCAGGTGACGAACCTGCCTTCGAGGCCACTGAAAACCAACCTCCCTCCCCTCCTAACGAGCTCGCTGATTAACCGGGAATTTCAGACCTGAAGCTAAAACTCAAAGCTTAATTCACCAGACCTACAGCATGGGGAATTGCTGCTGAATTCACAGCCCCCCGTGGGAACAGGCAGGGGGAATGGAGCAGCGTGGAAGAGGCTGGGAAGAAGCACAGCACAAATTTGTACAGCCAGGAGCAAAGCGAGTGTAGCTATCTGGCAAAAGAGAAGAGCTGGAAGAGCCCTGGGTTGAGAGAAAGTTTTAACGGGGAGTTAGAAACAGGATGAGAAGTTTAGGGTCAGACTCCCTCAATTGTCTCGAATGAGATCTCTGCAGAAGTTCGCATTAATAATAATTAATAACTAATAATCCACCAGAGCTGTAGCTGTCAGCACAGTGACGGGTGACTGACCCACTGACATCAGCAAATCTGGTTGAAATCAGAATCTCCGAGGGGAAGGAGGAGATTTAACCCCAAAGAAGGGAGGAAAATGTGCCATAAGTATCAAAAATCTGACAGAAATCAGTGCAGAGACACTGATTTCTGCCGATCGGTGTTTGTCTTTTTTTTTTTTTGGTTGTTTTTTTTTTTTTTAAGCATTCCCTGAAGCACAGCAATAAAAGTTTTAAATCTTGTCCTCAGTGAAAGTGAGGAACCATTAGTTAAAAAGAACGATCAATAATCAAGTTTATCCTCGGGGTAAGAAAGAAGGAACGCAGCAGCGAGTCTCACACGCGTCCTCGAACACGAGAAATTCGCACAGAGCATTAAAAGAACTCCGCAAAGGCTCCGCGGGACGGGACTCAGGTGCGTCCCTGCCTTACCTGGCTGCCGCAGGAGCCGGGCGCTCGCAGGTTCCCGACCAGCAGGTAGGCGATGGGCAGCATGAGCAGCAGCACGGCGAGCAGGCACAGCAGCATCCCGCAGCGCATCCTCCGCAGGTCCCTGTGGAGCAGCATCCCGGAGCCCTGGCCGGGAGCCGCAGCCTCCGGGCCCATCTCCACCCCGCTCTCCATGGCAGCTCCTGCCGGGGGAGCCGGGCACCGCCAAACCTCTTGTGGCGCCTGCCCTGCATGGAGACCCCCATTAAATAAGAGCTGTCCCGAGTGTGGGAAGGCACGGGCGCGCACGCACACCCTCCCTCCCTCCCGAGGAATGCGCCGCCTACAATAGAAACCCGGCGGGAGCGCCGCGCTGTCCGCGCCCCCGGGGCCGGCTCCTGCCGCCCGGCCGCTCCTGCTCCCCCCTCGCCGCAGGAAAGTCCCGGTGGGCGGAACCAGGAGCAGCCCGGCTGCTGGGATGGATGAGCTCCGCCGGCTTTTCCGCCTGGCACAGGGAACGTGAAACCCACGGGAGTGAAAGTGAGAAGCGGGGGGGAGAGCGAGAAGCAGAGGAGAGCGGAGCCCGGCGGTTTCTTCTTTCCCAGACAAAGGGGAAGAGGCTTTTGGGGAAGGTGAGGCGACGGGAAGCAAGTGACCCCAAGGAAGGGGTCGAGTTCTCTGAAGTGTTGCTTCATCCCCCCCATTTTAGCAGAATTCACAAGAGGCTTCCCGTTGCTCAACGCGCACCTTTTGCACCAATCTGTCGGGACTTAGGCTCAAAATCTTTGTTTGTCTGCTCTGGTGCTGTTCTCCCGAACCATTTTAATAAAGAATCTTAACAAAACAATTGTGCTGTGATAAGATTTTGTTATTGCTACTTGGAAAAGTGTGATTTTACTGTACGTGGGGGAAAAATTATGTCAGTCTTACTTGATTGACAGCTGCTGTCCCTGATAGAGAGGGGCTGCAGCCTGTGGAGATCCTCGGGAGCTGATCAGCAGCGAAACTGGGAGCAACAAGCTCTGCTGGCAGCTGATGTCCAGCTGCAAGGGGTTCCTGTATCCCAGGAAAGCCCCTTCCTTGCTCCCTGCCACTCTGCAGAAGCCCACCCTCCCCGAGGAAACCCACTCATTTAGCAAGTGCTTGCCATGCAGATGTTGCCATTTAGACTTGCCCAGATTGCTGAAATTGGATTGTTTTGTCCCAAAGAAAATTCTCATTAAAACAGAAACTTTCTTTGATGTATATGTGCACACACAGTGATGTACACAAGCATCTCCTTTTTCCCTGGGTAGAGAAACAGGCTGGAAAATTCAACACTTTTTTTAGTGAGAGAGGTTTGGTTTTACTCACCTCCCCATGAAAATAATTTCAGATTTGGGCTTTTTAAAAAGATCAAAGAAAGAAAACTATTTTCTCCTGTCCTGGGCTGTCTCTAATATCCCTTTCCCTTATAAATTTCAGTCAGCTCTTCTCATTTCAATGACACTACAAAAAAATCTTCCAATTGCAATAGCTGAGTGCAGCTCTTGATGCTCTGGAGAGCTACAAGTCACGCTCTGAGCAGAACATGTGGTTTGGTCAGCGAGGCTGACTGAGGCTGCCAGCAGCAAGGACAGGATCCCTGCCAGCAGAGTGGAGAGGGAAGAGACCAGGGAAAGAGCAAGTATGAAAGAGAAAACAAGAAATAACGAAAAGCAGGATGGTTTAGGGAGATAAGAAACAATTCTAGAATGGTTTGGTTTGGAAGGGATCTTAAATGTCCCCTGGTTACATCCCCTGCCATGGACAGGGACACCTTCCATTGTCCCAGGCTGATCCAGCCTGGCCTTGGATGCTTCCAGGGATCCAGGGGCAGCCACAGCTGCTCTGGGCACCCTGTGCCAGGGCCTGCCCACCCTGCCAGGGAACAATTCCTGCTCAATATCCCATCTAACCCTGCCTTCTGGCAGTGTGCAGCCATTGCCCTTGGACAGAGTCTCTCCGTCTTTCCTGCACCTCCTTCAGGCACTGCAAGGCCACACTGAGGTCACCCCAAAGCTTCTCCTCTCCAGGTGAACAATCCCAGCTCTGCCAGCCTTTCCTCCCAGCAGAGCTGCTCCATCCCTCTGATCCCCCTGGTGCCTCCCCTGGATCTCTCCAGCAGCTCCAGGTCCCTCCTGTGCTGTGCCAGGGCAGGGGCAGCTCTGCAGGTGGGGTCTCACCTGAGCACAGGGCACAGGGGCAGAATCCCCCCTGCCCTGCTGCCCAGGCTGGAGCTCAGCCCAGGGCTCAGGGGTGGTTTCTGGGCTGGGGCAGGTCCAACTCTCACCCAGCTCAGCTTTGTAAAGCACCAAAGGCCGTGTGCTCCAACCCCAGCCAAACCACATCATCCTTGCCAGACCTTAGACCAATGTCTGACTCTGTTTCCTTCCTTAATTCACTGTTTGTTTTCATTTAGACTGTAAAACCTTGGGGACAAGGATTGCTCTCTGCTTTCACAGGGCCCAGATCTCATTTCAGGATAGGTGTGACTCCAAATAAAAGTCCATATTTCCATGAAGTGCTGTGTAGAGAAGTGATTTTATTAGCTTTTTTTTTTTTTCCTAGGGTCCCTGCTGCATATTCTAGGGCAAAATGATAGCAATAAAAAGATACTAATATTTTGACCACAAGTGTCAAAGTTAATTTTCTATTCACTGTGAGTACTACAAAAAGCTGAAAATATATTCAAGGCATAGGCTTTGCCAGCAGACGGACACAGATATCTCCAGGGAACTCCCAGGAGTTTATTTTTATTTTATTTTATTTGGCAAGGAATTCCAGGGGAGCCAGCTCTGAGTTACAACAGCTGTAAGAGCTTTTATTGGCCTCAGCCTTCCTGCAGCAGTGCCCTGCAAACCTTTGGCTGGAAGAGGATGAGCAGCCAGAGCCTCTTGAGATGAGCTGGGAATGGGATCATGCTCTGCCCCTGGCCTTGAGGCTGAGCTGAGAATTTGCTCTTAAGGATCCCAGGAGAGGGAGGAGAAATTTCTTTTTCCCTGTGCAGGCAAATGTGCCTGGCAGACAGGAGCCCTGTGCTCCCCACGAGGGGACTCTCAGCAAGGCAGCTCTGGAGCACTGGGATGCACTGGGATGCACTGGGATTCACTGGGATTCACTGGAATGCACTGGGATTCACTGGGATGCACTGGGATGCACTGGGGTGTCCTGGGGTGCACTGGGATGCACTGGGATGCACTGGGATACACTGGGGTGCACTGGGGTGCACTGGAATGCACTGGAATGCACTGGGATGCACTGGGATGCACTGGGATACCCTGGAATGCACTGGAGTGCACTGAGATGCCCTGGGGTGCACTGGGATTCACTGGGATGCCCTGGGGTGCACTGGGATGCACTGGGGTGCACTGGGATGCACTGGGATTTACTGGGATGCACTGGGGTGCACTGGGGTGCACTGGGATGCACTGGGATGCACTGGGGTGCACTGGGGTGCACTGGGGTGCACTGGGATGCACTGGGGTGCACTGGGGTGCACTGGGGTGCATTGGGATGCACTGGGATGCACTGGAATGTTCCCCAGCCACCCCTGGCCACAGGACAGGGAATGGGGACCCTGGGGAGCCACCACGGTCCCACCTCTCCTGCGAAGGGATCTGGATCAGGGCAGTCAGGGCACAGGCAGGGACGGTCCCGCTCTGCTGTCAGCCGTGTCACTTCATGTCACATCATGCCACCCTTCACACATCTCCTGCTGCTCCCTATTTGTCCCCAGCTCCTCTCTCAGCCCAGCCTGTTGTGCAAATTCTCCCGCTCTTGTCAGACGTGTCCCAGCCTGTGATCACTGAGCAGTTTCTACTGATTAGAGATCTCTGCAGGGGCTACCAGGCACTGCCGCAGCTCAGCGAGCTTTCCAGTGGGCAGATGTTCTGCTGGGGAGTTACTGTGGGGCTCAGAGGTGTTTTTGAAGAGCTGGAAAAGCATTAAAGGAATTAGGGATCCAAAGAAAACAGCTTGGCACTGGGACATGCCACCGCTGTGCTGCTGAGTTTGCTCTGCTGCCTGAAGTGCTGTTTGTTCTCCCTGCGTGTTTGTGCCTGATGTGTCTGAGGGCATTTTGTCTGAGGACAAGCTGGATCACATCTAGAGTGAGGAGAGAGAAGCACACAGGGATGGTCTGACAACTATTCCTGTCTTTAGCATGGAAAATTCTCTTTATATGGAATTCATTCCTTGTGTACCTCAGGTACTGGCTGTGCTCAGTTTTTAGGCTCGTCGTGACAAGGACATTGGAGCATGTCCAGGGAAGGGAACGGAGCTGGGGAAGGGGCTGGAGCCCCAGGAGAGGCTGAGGGAGCTGGGAAGGGGCTGGAGCCCCAGGAGAGGCTGAGGGAGCTGGGAAGGGGCTGGAGCCCCAGGAGAGGCTGAGGGAGCTGGGAAGGGGCTGGAGCCCCAGGAGGGGCTGAGGGAGCTGGGAAGGGGCTGGAGCCCCAGGAGAGGCTGAGGGAGCTGGGAAGGGGCTCAGCCTGGAGCAAAGGGGGCTCAGGGGGGCCCTTCTGGCTCTGCACAGCTCCTGCCAAGAGGGGACAGCCAGAGGGGGAGGTCAGGCTCCAGTCTCTCCGTAATAAATGACAGAAGAAAATGAAACAGCCCTAAGTTGTGCCAGGGGAGGGTGAGGTTGGATATAAGGAGTTTCTTTGCTGAAAATTTGTCAAGCCCTGGCAGAGACTTCCCAGGGCAGTAGTGGTGTCCTCATCCCTGGAGGGATTTAAAAGCCATGGATGTGGCACCTGGGGACATGGCTTGGTGGTGCCCTTGGCAGTGCTGGGGGAATGGTTGGGCTTGATGACCTTGGAGGTCTTCTCCAACCTAAACAGTTTCATAGCTGTTCTATGTCTGTGTTTGAAGTTTTGAAGCTTGCTCTGAGTGTGGAGAAAAAGTACTTGAGCATGCAAAGCCCATTTCACAGATTTTCTAAGGGTTTTTGATTTTTGTTCATTGTTTGGGGAATGCTTGATGCCTTATTTGCACCACCATTTCTGCTGAATCCTGAGAAACTGCCCACACACAGACAAAACACAGAGCATCCCTCAGCTGGGAGGAGCGGGGAAATCGGGGTGTGAGTTTGCCCCCCTTGATCTCATCATTTCCTCCCGCCAGAGGCTCCATGTGTCAGAGGCTGAAGGGACGGCAGAGGGATGGGAGGGCTCGTCTTGGCGTGATCAGCTCTGGGGATGTCACCCGCGCTGGTTTTTAGGTGGCGAGGGGCAGTGTCCGGAGGGGCTTTCCCGGTCACTCCTCGCCCTCGCAGTGAGCAGATGTAGGGCAAGCCCAGCTGCTGCGTGTTAACATTTCCCAGTTAGACTGGCTTTGCCAGCGGGCAGCAGGTGGGGACCAGCTCCTCCAGCAGCCCTGGCCGAGGGGGCACAGGAGCCGGGAAGCTGCGGGGGGGTGCGGGATGGTTCCCCACCGCAGCCGCCGTGTCCCCCCCGTGACCTCCCAGCTCCGCAGGGTTCCTCCTGCCCCCGCTCCTCCCTCCGCCGCCCAGAGTGAGACGCTGGGCTGGGCTGGGCTGCCGAGCTGGCAGGAGCTGGCAGGAGTGGCAGGAGCTGGCAGGAATGTCATGGCCCAAAGGGATGCTGCTCCCGCCTGCTCCCGGCTCCTGCGGAGGAGGCGGGGGCTGTGGGACGGCGGCTGAGCCATTCCAGGGACTCCGGGAGAGCCTTGCAGGGTAAATCCCGGCCTGTCCCCTGGCGTGTGCTGTGGGAAGAGAGAATGACACGGACAGCCTGGAATTGCGGCGTTTAGAGGCGCTGCGCAGGACGCCGCTGCCGCTGGAGTTTTGCGGGGAGGTTTTGTAGTGTCAGGCACAGCTTGGCCGGACATTTCCCCACCCGTTCCAGCGGGCAGCTGGCTCTGTGGAGTGCTCCCTCCGCGGGCCAGGGCTCTGTTCCCCTGCTCGCTGCTGGCAGTCCCCAGCGGAGCCCTGCCTCTGCCCCAGCCTCCCTGCTCTACGTGCCGGGGTGTCCATCAGCAGCAAACCACAGCTGGCTGCTCTTGTGGGGATCGAGGGGTTGCTGGGGACACACGGAGCAGCATCAGGGAGGCTACGTGACAAACACAGAGGCAGAAAATCTGGTTTTACGATGCAGTGACTGGCGATTCTGTAGAAAGGATTGTATAGTGTGGAAGAATGACTCGGTCGCTGCCTTCTTTTCACACATCACATCTGGGCACAGCTGGACTTTCTCTTTCCCTTTGTCTTCTTTGGGAGTGATGCAGCCCTGAGCTGTCCTGAGTAAGCAATGGGATCACAGGATCTTGCATCTTGCTGACTCCAGATTCTGAATTTCCTGAGCAGAGCGGTGGTGACGTAGTCTGAGCTCATGGTCACAGCCTGCAGGGCTCTAAAACACTTCAGCTCCAGAGCTCAGCCTGCCAAAGCTTTGTTTCCCTTTTAACACAGCCCTTCAAGTCTTGGGCTGCCACTGCCACGTGAAGTGACTGCTGTAAAAACCCAGGGTGTGGGAATTGTGTTCATTCCCTGAAGGGATGCCCCAAGTTCCTCCAGACAAAGCCTGCTGCTCCCATAGGCACCAAATCTGCCAAAACACACCCAGGCATGGCTGGAGTGCCAGGTGTGCCAGCCGGGCAAAGGAGACAGAGCTGAGCACAGCCAGGGTGCCATCCCTGTGTTCCTGCTCTCCCAAACCACAGGGCATTCATTGATCCAGGGTGCCATCCCTGTGTTCCTGCTCCCCAAACCACAGGGTGCTGATCCAGGGTTCCATCCCTGTTCTCCTGCACTCCCAAACCACAGGGCATTGATCCAGGGTGCCATCCCTGTGTTCCTGCTCCCCAAACCACAGAGCATTGATCCAGGGTGCCATCCCCNCTCCCAAACCACAGGGTGCTGATCCAGGGTGCCATCCCTGTGTTCCTGCTCTCCCAAACCACAGGGTGCTGATCCAGGGTGCCATCCCTGTGTTCCTGCTCCCCAAACCACAGGGTGCTGATCCAGGGTGCCATCCCTGTGTTCCTGCTCTCCCAAACCACAGGGTGCTGATCCAGGGTGCCATCCCTGTGTTCCTGCTCTCCCAAACCACAGGGCATCACCAAATCCTGCAAGAACCCTTTCAAAGGAGGCCAAAATTCAGAAACAAATCCCAGATGGTTTTTAGAAGCTCAACGAGAAAGGATTGATTGCATGATGAAACGGGGATTTATGGATTTTCTCAAGTTCATCATGGATGGTTTGTGTCAGATCGGAAACTTTTCCATGGTATTTCTGATTTAGCTGCAGCCTTTGTCCAGTGTGTTGGAAAACCCGCTCACAAAGGGAAATGTTCACACGTCAGGCTTGGCTCAGTGGCCCAGGAAGCAGAGAGGTGGCTGTGGGGGCACAGAGGGGATGACTCTGCTAAAGCAGAGCCCTCTGACGAAGTGCATGGACCATGAAATCCAGGCTCTTAATCCCTGTGCTCTGGGGAACACGATTGCCTGTGGTGAAAAGGAGTCTCACTCTGCATCAGTCACTCTCATCACACTTGGCCCCATCCCAGGTCCAGGCCTTGGCCAAGGGCAGAGTCAGCAAAGAGAAATCAGCACAAATTTTCCTCAGGACCTCGCTGTCCTTCTGTGCATGTGAAAAGACAGCAAACTTTAGTTTTCACATCTGGGTGTAATTAATGTCTTCCCATGTGCCAATGATTTCCTGATCCGACCCTGGTTTTCTTTTGAAATGAGCAATGGCATGGATTTATTTATGGTTCATTCATCCCCTGCCACCCTTCTGTTATCACATAATTTGCTCTCTTGTGCCATTCTCTAATAGCTTTACGGCTTGCCTTGGCAGAGGCTTTATGGATCATTTCCCATCAGGTAAATAAACAAAGACAGGGCCAGTGGCCTCCACTGGGATTAATTTCAGAGCTCTCCTTCCCAACAGCTCACTAAGGAGAAGCACCTGACCTCTTGTGATGTGTTAATCTGTCTACAAAAGTTGTTTGTGAGCGTAGTGATACCAAGAAAGCCCTTGTTAAGGTGGGGAGAATGCAATTAATAATTCAGTTAATTGCAATTAATTGAACGTAATTAATAACTGTACAGGAAGAAACTCAGTGCCCTCCTGCTCTTTCTGGTTCTGGGCAGGATGCTCAGCCCTGAGCAGACCAGGATTTTACAGCTGATGTTACAGCTGTGAACATCCACAGCTTGGTTCACACTGAGGGAACATCAGAGGAACTCAGAAATTTTATCATCAGCCTTCACTGCTGTCAAGTTTTTCATGGGTCTGGGTCTTCAAAGAGACAAGAGCAGTTGTTGGTTGCTGTAAAGTTGTTTATTGCATGAATACATCAGTCTTGAAGGCAAAGAGTTCAGAGTATTAAAATCTGTGCTAAAGCTTTCTGGCATCAAGTCCCCAGCAGAAGCTGCAGCAACAGCAGCTTCCACACCTTCCTCCTGCTTCTTTTTCTTCTTTTTCTTCTTCTTCTCTTCTTTTTCATCTTCATCCTCTTTTCTCACCCCAATACAGGGGATTTTATGCATAAATCATCCAATCAGCTAAAAATACGATTGTAAAACATTTTTCCTACACCTATCAAAGCTTAATTCTGAAGTATGAAAGCAGTGTCAGTCCTTACACATAACTTACACCTATAGTTCCATCTGTTTTATCTAGGAATACAAACAATGATCTGCTATGTTTTCATTATGCCTGGTACTAAGTTACTGAACTTTAAACTAGGCTTCTAAGCTTTTCACTCTCTTTAGGCACTTAAAGTATATTCCTACTCACTTAAAACTAAAACTTTCACTTCTGCTTCATGTCTGTGTGGCTTAATATATTTTAATTTCTCTAAAGGCTTTAATTCAATCCCTGCATTCTTTTCTCTCTCCAAGGGACACAGAGAGGTTTCCATCTTATTTTATTTCCAACACACTGCCAGATGTTTATGGTGATCATCACCTGAACCAGTTAAATTCACAGAATCAAAGAATTGCAGACTCGTTTTGTTTGGGGGACCTTAAATATCATCAAGTTCCACCCCCTGCCATGGCCAGGGACACCTCCCACAATCCCAGATTGCTCCAAGCCCCCTCCAACTCCTCCTGAGAAGAGACACCCACAATTTCTCTGGGCAACCCATTCTAGTGGCTCATCACCCTCACAGTGAATTCTTCCTCACAGGAAGAATTTCTTCCTAAAAATAATGCATTAAATGAAGGAAATTATTTCCAGTATTGATTGAATTACAGCTAGGATGGGTTTTAGCATTTAGTAAAAATTTAAATCAGCAAGAGAGAGGATAAAACCCCCCTGCTATAAAGCCTTAAAGCCTTACCTGTTGGTAACACCTCCCCATTAAAGCTGTAAAATTCCTTTTTGTAGTATTTTGTGGATGCTGCTAAGTTTCACAGCTTCAAGCACAAACTGGATATGTTTATTGAAGAGTTCTTTGTGGGGACTAGATAGTCAGGATATGTGTGTCTCAGGAAAGATCTTGGGCATAAGATTGCTGGAAGCTGAGGGAATGTTTCAGGGGAACGTTTTATAGGATTTCCCAGTGTATCCACATCTGCATTGGGGTTGGGAAGATTTGGGATCTGTGGAAAAGCCCCTGTTGGAGGTGTCCAGATGCAGATAGACAACAGGCAGTGCTGGCACATTATCTGAAAACTCTGGAAATTATTCCACCGTGACTCCCTCGTGTTGGCAGCCTGTCATGTTTCCAGTGGGAGGGAATGGAAGGAATCCCTGCCAGGTCTGGAGGCTGGAGCTGCAGAGTGGTGTGGGGACAGCCTGTGCTCAGCAGAGGATGGGATGGCCACGCTCAGCCTGCTGCCCTCTTGGTCAGGATTTTAAGTGACAATCATGGAATTTCCTGAGCTGGAAGGGACCCCCAGGATCACCCAGCCCAGCCCCTGGTCCTGCACAGACCACCCAAAATCCCACCCTGGGCATCCCTGGGATGTCCAAAGGCTCCTGGAGCTCTGGCAGCCTCGGGGCTGTGCCCATTCCCTGGGCAGTGCCCAGCACCCTCTGGGGGAAGAACCTTGCCCTGAGCTCCAGCCTGAGCCTGCCCTGGCCCAGCTCCAGCCGTTCCCTGGGTGCTGTCCCTGGCCCAGAGCAGAGATGGGAGCTGCCCCTCGGGAGGAGCTGCAGCCCCCGGGGAGCTCTGCCCTCAGTCTGCTCCAGCCTGAACAAGCTTCTCCTGCAGGCCCTTCTCTGTGTAATAATTACACATTTCCTGCCCTCAGCCTTTCATCCCACATCATGTCCTTTGCACAGACCTGATCCTTTGGGTTTCCCAGGGGGATGGGGCAGAGTATCCCTGATGGGTTGTGGCCCTGTCCCGTGCGCCCGGCGTGGGAGACTCCTCACTTGTATCGCCCTTCCCCTCCCTCCAACACACCCTTTCTGTTGGCTGCAGTTCTGAAGAAGATCCTTGCCCACACAAAACTCTTACTGAAATGAGGGATTAAGAAATAAATGCACCTAGCAGAGGCTGGAGAATCAGCCTGCTGAGTGCTCTGTTCTTCAGGAGCTGGGCTTCAAACCGGAGTTCTCAGAAATGTGATATATCATGAGCACTTCAGTGTTCCAGGTGGAAATGCCACAGGAAAGTACTCTGAGACTAGGCTGGAATTTCTGAATCTCCAAAGTAAATCTATGTATCACAAACAAAGCAGCCTGGCAAAGGCATGTGGTTTGTCCTTGAATTTTTTTTCAGGCTGATCTTATTGTTTCAGCCTCTGTCTCTCAGAGGCTCTGGATGAAACGGTGTCATTTTGAGTATTTTCATTATTTCAGGGGGATTTTACTTCTATTGACACAGATTACAAACCCACCACAGGTACTTTTTCATGGAATGTGAAGTACAGATAAACAACTGCAGTTTATTATTCTGACCCTGAAGAAAAGCAATCACTAATCCCAGCTAGGGCAGAGCTCCTACAATTCACCTTGCTGTGGAATAATTGGCTTATTGTTAATTGATGTTCCTGTAAAAAAACATTCTAATTTGTTAATGAAAGCAAATCTTTCCTGGAAGTGGAGCCCAAATATTGCTTTGCAGAGATGAGAAACACCAGATGGTTGGGTGGACAACAAAGCACAATAAATTTCTTTGTGCTTCAAGACCTTTTGTTTCTCTCTCTTTCCTGGAGAGCAGTGGACAACCACTGGATGGGCTGCCAGGCTTGTGGGAGATGCTCAGTTCTGGGGGGAAAGAGACATCTCAGAGCCAGACTTTTGCCAGGTATGTCCATGTGTACTTGCAGGGTTGTAATTAGATTATGAAGGATTATGTTTCTCTTTAGCCAAACCAGCTTTAAATGGAACCTCTGTGACCTGGCGTGTGACTTGAGAGCAGTTGTCAGGCAGCATTAAGGCTCTTTCCATCCATCCATCCATCCATCCATCCATCCATCCATCCATCCATCCATCCATCCATCCATCCATCCATCCATCCATCCATCCATCCACAAAGTGCTGACCTTGAGTTTCGTCCCTGGAAGTCACAGTGTGGGTGTCAGATAAGGTGTCATTATGTTCATTGGGATTTGGGAGCGTGGTTCAGCCCAGAGCACAGCCCATGCAATTAGAAAAGAGACACTGTCAATATTCTGTGACACCTCATGAGCCTGTGTGGTGAGTGGGCAAATTCTGCTCATGGTGAGCAAAGAAAACCACAGCAACCTGGGTTGTGAAAACCACAGCCTGCTGGGATGAGAGGTGAGGGCACAGTAATTACAGAGGGCCAGAGGAAATTATTGTTATATTGCACAAAATGTGTTGTGATGGCTTTGAATGCAGAAGTGACACAAGTGTGAATGAAGAGGGGCAGACTCCAGCCTTCACTTCCCTCAAGCTTTGTGGTTTTTAATACTGAACAGATTTGGGGATGATTAAAACACTTGTGGAAGCTGCATAGAAGTGCAGAACCCTCTCAGTTTTACAGAAGTACTGAAGAACCTCATTAGCTCTAGGCAGCATTTATTGTGTTTGTGTGGCTTCTCCCTGTGAAGTGCCGGGTCAAAATTCTCTCAATTATCTCAAATATCTCTGGGAAATTACTGTCCAGAGCTGCTGTGGCTGCTCCTGTTCCCTGGAAGTGTCCAAGGCTGGATTGGATTGGGCTTGGAGCAGCCTGGGACAGTGGAAGGTGTCTCTGCCTATGGCAGGGGAATGGAGCTGGATTAGCTTTATGGTCCCTTCAACCCAAAGAAGTCTATGATTCTATGAAATGTAGCCATCACAGGAACAACTCCTGGCATCTGTTTTTGTTGGGCAGATCAGGCCTACTTTTCTTGAGCTGATGCCCAAAAAAGATTGAAGAAAACTGTAGCTTCCCCAAAGGAAAATGCAGTGCATTCCTGAGATTTGGACAGGAGGAAAGCTGGGAAGCTCCCCCTGGTTATTTGAGGTGACATTTGAGAGGCAGGAAGTCTCCTACTAGGAGAGTTTTGTCTCCTACCAGGACAAAATGTGTTTGCATTCATGTCTTCCAAAGGAATTGCTTTGGAATTAATACTTTGATTTCGATTTTGATTTGGGGCTCATAATTGGAACTGTTTAAAGAACTGGGATTGGTTGGAAGAATTAATCAAGGGGAATATATAAGAATGTGCCTTCATCTTACACTGCCTCACTACTGACCTGGGACAACAGAGAGCTGCACTTCTAGAGGGTTCACTCCCCAAATATTAACCTGGGAGAAAATAACTGCACTAAACATCAGTGCAGAGCACAAGAATGAGCAGCAATAAGATGAGACCTCTCCAGAGAAGTGCCTGACCCCCAGGTTATTTTGTAGAGGGGCTGCATGACCCAGCTGCTGCCATGAGCTGCTCAGTGAGGTCCCCATCCCTGGAGGAGTGTGGACAAGGTGGGCAGGAGACAGGCCTGAACTAGGAACACATCTGGCTTTGTGGGCAGATGTGGCAGCAGGATGAGAGAGCAGCATGGGAACAGCAGATCCGGGGAAGAAATGACAGCCAAATGTCAGGGTCAGCCTGTGTAGAAGTGTCACTGTGGAACACGCAGGGACACACACGGACACACTTTCTCATGAGAAGGTTAAAAACTATTTATTAAAACATCTGACTTCAAATTTATAGTATTTCTACAAAGACTAGGGATTGGAGAAGAAGGTTGACACTTCTCTCATCTCGTTGGTCAAGACAACTGTCCATCAGCTGTTCTTCACACCAAGAGAAAGTATGGAAACAACTTTGTCGTATTAAAAACACCCTTCTGATAACAGCACCCGTGTGTCAGAAAGAACTAAGAACTATGAAAAACATCGAGTTAGAAAGTGCCTCAGAAAACTTGAAAAACGAGGGTGACACAGAAGGACCTGCTGGAGTTTGGTAACTGGTTTTACACTTAGAGGGGGTGAGGTGGGAAAATGGGACCGTCACATCCAAGGAAGGTGCTTGCAGCAGCTTGAATGCCCCTGGATGAAGCCTGCTCTGATACCGCCGTGTTTTGGTGAAAGTCGTGGTGGAATTCGGCTGGAGTTGCAGCTTTGAAGCCACGTGGGGATGGTGCTGAGAGGAGCTGGCAGGCGTGGCTGTGAGGCAATCCTGTCAGGCATTATTGCTCTGTCAGCTCCATGGGCGCAGTGACATCCTGAGTGGGAGAGGAAGGAGACTTGTTGGGACAGCCCAGCCTGGGATGCAGGATTTGGGTAGGAGTCTGTGCAGGCTCCTCTTCCTGGCTGCCTTCTGAGGTCAGGAGTTTGCTGCTTCTTAATTGGGCCTTTCTCACATGCCGAGGAAGTTAATTAGTCAATTCCTGAAACCTTTCAACAGGGCTGTGCTCCCTCATCCCTTCCCGTGGGATCTCCTGGCACAATCTCAGCTGTGGGATGAGGAGCCAGCCCTGAGCATTACGCAGTGGCTTTGTGGGTGAGCTCTCACCCAACCCATGACCACAGTGCAGGACACGACAGGAGCAGGAGCAGCACTCCGGGGTGTGCCAGCGTGGACATGCAAATGAGGAAACAAAGACATCATCTTCTCCATCGTGTCCACAAGCCTGGAAAAGTGATGTAACAGCCCTCACCTCCCAGCCCTGCTGCTTGGGCAAAGCCAGTGAGTCAGGGACCTGTGGGGAAGAGCAGAAATGTTTTGCACCGAGCATCAAAGCCGAGATTTCCGGTGGGTGAAATAATGGAGTATTGCTAGAGTACAGCAGTGGCTCGTGGAAGGATCTCTTGACACAGGATGTGACTCTCCCTCCGTCCAAATGAGTTTTTGCTACCTGCTAATTAAAACTCACTTTTGGGGAGCTCAGCTCTGGGATGTAGTAGGCAGGAGAAGTTAAAGGTTAACCTATAGAGAAGTCAAGCAGTAAAACTTATTTCCTTCTTCTTCTTTTTTTTTTTTTTTTTT
>VZTB01003884.1:0-10395 GCA_013397245.1 Thryothorus ludovicianus
TTGGTTAAATTGTTCTGCCAGGTGTGAAAAATGCCCAAGGCACAGCAGAGGCAGCTTGAGACAATTCGCTGCTCATTTTGGTTAAATCACTGTTCCACGCATGAAAAATGTCCACCAAACCACAGCAGGGGAAGCCTGAGACAACTCCCTGCTCATTTTGGTTAAATCACTGTTCCACGCATGAAAAATGTCCACCAAACCACAGCAGGGGAAGCCTGAGACAACTCCCTGCTCATTTTGGTTAAATCACTGTTCCACGCATGAAAAATGTCCACCAAACCACAGCAGGGGAAGCCTGAGACAACTCCCTGCTCATTTTGGTTAAATTGCTCTGCCAGGTATGAAAAATGCCCACCAAGGCACAGCAGAGGCAGCTTTGGTCACCTCTCTGCTCATTTTGGTCAAATTTCTCTGCTGGGAGCTCTCACATGACACCTGTGCTTTTCCTAACACAGAGGGGTGGCAGAAGTTTACCCCAGCCTTTCCCAAGCTCTGCTTTCATTTCAAAAGCAGGAGTTCAGCTGGCACCTGTGACCACCCCAATCTTCTGACCAAACCTCCAACCACATCCCCACCAGCAGAGCAGGAACCTCTAAACTCAAAACTCCCCGAGCTCCTGCTCCTCTGCCCCACCTGATGGGAGCTGGAGCTGCTCATGGCTCTGCAGGTGACTGTGCAGCAGCACTGGCAGGGGGCTGAGCACACCCACCAAAGCCCTGAAGGTGAATTTACCTGGAGCCAGCCTCACCTGTGTCCTTGTCCTTGGCTTTGTACACCTGCCCGTAGGTGCCCTCCCCGATTATCCCGATGATGTCGAACTTGTCCACGCAGCGCTTGCCCCAATCGCTCTCTGTCTGCCTCCTCTCCCCATAGCGAGGGCAACAGATTCTGCAGGGGGAGAAAAAAAACCAAAAAACATCTCTGTGACACACCTGAGGGCTCCAGCCCACGGAAAAAAACCCACCTGCTCGACCCCCAAAGCTCAGGCACGTTGGTTTTGTGCTCACGAGAATTGGGATGTATTTTTGCCCTGCCAGGACCTTTCACTATCCCAAACACCCTCCAGCCTGGCACTGGGCATTTCCAGGGATCCAGGGGCAGCCAGAGCTTCCCTGGACACCCTGTGCAAGGATAATCAACACTCAACCCCCAGAGCTCAGGCACGTTGGTTTTGTGCTCACAAGAATTGGAATTTATTTTTGCTCTACGGTGCTGCTGAACAGAAATATTGTCCTGGATGGTGTCACACTGCAGCAGGACAAAAATCTGTGTCTGGGGTATTTGGTGGGATGCTGGATGTTTGATTTTTATGGGATTTTGCTCCCCCTCAGCTGCTGTTTAAATTAAATCAGGGGGAGTTCTCTATGCCTTGAACAGGGAATTGTGGAATTGGGAATGGTTTGGAAGGGATATGAAATGTGATCCAGTGCCAGCCCTGCCAGGGCAGGGACACCTTCCACTGTCCCAAACACCCTCCAGCCTGGCATTGGGCATTTCCAGGGATCCAGGGGCAGCCAGAGCTTCCCTGGACACCCTGTGCCAGGATAATCAACACTTCAATCAGGAAGTGCATGGAAAAATCCAAATCTCCCACTTGGAACAAACAAGAGCTTTACACAGAGATGCTCACCCAGAGGTTCCTTCTGGCTAAATCAAAAAGAGCTTTTTGGGGTAAATGTGGCTGAAGACTGAACATGGCACACTCCAGCAACTTCTACCATAAATTCTCAAAGAAATGAGGTCGAGCTGAGGGTCCAAACATGAACCAGCTGAATTCACACTGAACAACACAGAATAACACAGAAATAGGAACTTGCTTTCTCCCTTATCTCACTTCCCCCAATTAAAAAACTCTCAAACCAAACTGGGGGACTCGAGAGAAGCCAAAATGCAAAACCAGAAAGGAAGCCAGCCTTACTTTGGTCTCTTTTTGAAGGGTTGCTGAGGTGGTGTGGCTGCCTTTGGTTCCGGGGAGTCGGGAGGAGAGGGGTCCCCCCCTGGGAGCTCTGGGGGGAGCGGGAGGTCCGTGAGTAAGTGGCGTGGTCTCTGCTCTCTGTCTTTCTTCACAGGTTTTGGAGGGAGGATCTCTTTTGGACTAAACTCCGAAAAGTTAATACAACACACGAGTCAGACTCGACGGATAGAAACAAAAAAAAAATAAAATTACTGCAGGATAACAGCTCTGGTTGACAACGTGGCAAAGTCAGCGCGTTCAAATATAAAATAAATCAGCTTCAATTGACAGTGCTGATACACCAGGAGAGAAAAGTGTCAAGAGTGGAACACATCACGAAATGAACACACATTCTGCACTAGGACTTGCCCAATTTGCACAAATCAGTACCAGAAATTCGGAGTTTCCTGTGAGGCAGCTCAGGGGATCAGTCAGCACCCACTTTCTGATCTTTACTTCCTCTATTTCCTCCATTTATCACCAGGAAATGAAGCCCAGAGTTAAACCTTCCTCCACAAGAAACTTTTAACCTCCTAGCAAGGACTCAAACGTGGCTTTAACACCTGAATGTTCCTGAGGAAAATTTGATTTTTTTAAAATCCAGTTACCAAAGGCATCAGGACTTTGGATTTAAAATCCAATCCCCAAAGGCATCAGGAGTTTGGTTTTTAAAATCCAATCACCAAAGGCATCAGGAGTTTGGTTTTTAAAATCCAATCACCAAAGGCATCAGGAGTTTGGTTTTTTAAAATCCAATTACCAAAGGCATCAGGACTTTGGTTTTTCCAAAGGCATCAGGAGTTTGGTTTTTAAAATCCAAAATCAGGAGTTTGGTTTAGGCTGGCAGGAGCTGCATGAGCAGAATCTACTTTCTCTTTCATGTATTCAGTGAGGAGAATTCCTAGGTTTGAACAGTCACGAATTCTCCATGCAAATCTCTGCTTCACCAGGAAAAGAAAAGAAAAAAATAAAAAAATGAAGAGAACCAAAGAGCCTTCCCAGGTCTGTTTTTAGGGCAGGGAAAAGGTTTGGTCTAACTCTTCAGAATAAATGAACTGATGGAAGTAGGTCGTTTTCCCAATTATTTTATTAGGCACTGCCTGATCTGCACAGCAATCTCTTGTGAAATCCACTTAAGGAAGAGGACAAAAAACCACCAGAAATGGGAGAGGTAGATGGGCTGAAACTCTCCTAACATTGACAGTAAAATCCTCAATTTTACAGATCAATTGTGTTCAAATATCTACAGAGAATCACAAGGAAAAAATGGAGTCTAACCATGAACACTGCCACGTTCACCACTAAACCCCAGAAAGCCTCAGCCTTTGTCCAGACCCCCCTCAAAAACAACTTTTTGTAAGACCAGGGTGGGAGGGTGTGTCTGGAGAGTGAACCTGTGGTGCCCAGCTCTTGCTCTTTCACCAAAAAAATTCCCATTTTCTTGCCTTTCATCTGCTCAGTTCTCTATTTGCAGATCAGCACTCGGTTCCTCTAAGGACACCTGGGCTGGTCAGAAGGGGAAGGAGCCAAACTGAGCCCCCAGAGCTGCCCAAGCAGAGAAAAGGCCAAGAGAGAACCCCAAGGACACAACAAAACTGCTTGGAGCTCCTTTCCTCTGAGCCTGCACGACTGGCACCCCAAAAGCTGCAGGAACGGGGCCCCAAAATCTGCAGGAATGGTGCCACAAAAGCTGCAGGAATGGCACCCCAAAAGCTCCAGGGACGCTGCCCCAAAAGCTCCACCACTGGCGCCCCAAAAGCTCCAGGGACGGCGCCCAAAAAGATCCACCATTGGCACCCCAAAAGCTCCAGGAAGGCCACCCCAAAAGCTCCAGGAATGGCGCCCCAAAAGCTCCAGGGACGGCGCCCAAAAAGATCCACCATTGGCACCCCAAAAGCTCCAGGAAGGCCACCCCAAAAGCTCCAGGAATGGCGCCCCAAAAGCTCCAGGGACGGCGCCCAAAAAGATCCACCATTGGCACCCCAAAAGCTCCAGGAAGGCCACCCCAAAAGCTCCAGGAATGGCGCCCCAAAAGCTCCAGGGACGGCGCCCAAAAAGATCCACCATTGGCACCCCAAAAGCTCCAGGAAGGCCACCCCAAAAGCTCCAGGAATGGCGCCCCAAAAGCTCCAGGGACGGCGCCCAAAAAGATCCACCATTGGCACCCCAAAAGCTCCAGGAAGGCCACCCCAAAAGCTCCAGGAATGGCGCCCCAAAAGCTCCAGGGACGGCGCCCAAAAAGATCCACCATTGGCACCCCAAAAGCTCCAGGAAGGCCACCCCAAAAGCTCCAGGTATGGTGCCCCAAAAAGCTGCAGGAATTTCAGCAGCCAGGTGAGTGCTGTGCTCCCAGGAAGCTGCACAAGCTCTGCACCTTCAGGGGGCTGCACCAAACAAAAAAAAACCCAAAAAACCCCAAAAAACCAAGAAAAACCCCTAAAAAACAAAACAAAACAAAAAACCCAAAGTTTGTACCAATCCCTCCCGAACAGCTTTTCCTCCTCTCCTGGTGAAACAGCCGGGCCTGAAAGGATTCCAGGGGTTGGTGATTGTGCAGAAATTAAAGATTCTCCTCTTGAACAAGGTGTGTTCTGTCCCTGCACCCTGCAAATCCCAATTCCCAACCCTGGATTTGCTGGAACGTTCCCCAGGCTCAGCAAGGACAAAAGTCCAGCTTCAAAGAGTTTTGCTCATAAAAACGAAGGCAGCTGGTGAAGGGGGAGATTTGTGCACAGTCAGGGCCACATGGAACTGCCACCACAATCAGCAAAACAAGTGGGATTTCCCATCCTTTTATTGGGAAAAAAATTCAAACAGAGGCATTTACTGAGCCCCCAGCATCAGGTCAAGCATAAAAAACTTTTACCTGGGTGGTAAAAGAAAAAAAAAAAGAGCTCTAGGTGTGAGTGGTTGAAAAAATAAAATAAAAATTTGCAGGATAACAACTGGGATTGGGAACACAGCAGCAGGATTTGCTTTGCCTGGCATTAGGGTTGGGAAAAATCAGCTGGCAGCTCAAAGCTCCTGCTCAGCACAGAGATTTTTAAAAGCAGAAATATTTGCTGAAAAACATCCCACGGCTCAGGGAGGACAGACACAAACCAGCCTCACTTTTAGGTTTAGGGCAGTGAGAGCATTTCCATGCTTGCCATCAATACCAGAATCATCCATGGGAATAAATTAAATTATTCAGAATATGCAACACCTCACCACAGGGTGATTGTATCGGGTCAGAACTGTGGGGATTCCACACTGGGCACTAAAAATGTGATTTACTCCCAAATTCCAGCACATCTTTAGTGATGGCTGGGAAAATACAGGAGTTTTTAGGGAATTACAGGGTAAGCAGGTCAAGTGAAAAAAAAAATAAAATATCACTGATGACCTTAAGAGGATTGCAACATATTAACAGCTAGAAAAGGAGAGAAAAAAAATAAACATTTGGGCTTTTTTAATTCTTCACTTTGGATATTCTGCTCCTTTCTGCCCACCAAAAGAAATCCCCAGAATGGGGTTTTCAAATTTATCACAGGAGCCACAACCACCTCCAGCTCAGGCAGAGCTACAATTACAGACAAATCTGCATGTTTTGATCAAAAAAGATCAGGAAATGAACTTGAAGCAGGTGCAGCTTCACTCATTTTTAAACTTTTTCTAACAAACAATACCCACTTCTGAAGCAATAAAGGATTGCATTAATTACTCAAGAATTAAGACAATATTCAAGTTAAACCAGTGCTGGTTTTTACATGTGGGCATGGCCTTTGTGGCTGGTGAACCTGGACAGAAAAAAGCTCTGGTTTGTGTTCTTGCCTTGGAATTGTTAAGCTTTTTCCTGTTCCTTAAGTTTCTAAAGAATTAAACAAACAACAAGAAAAAAAAGCAATTTTAAAGTAAGTGTGCAAACAGCTCCCACGCAAAGAGAGGCAAAATCCCAGATCCACGTCCCATCCCTGCAATAAACACCAGCAAGGAGTGATGTGAAACCTTCACCCAGCAGCAGCCAAACCTCTCATTTCCCACAGAGATAAGAGGCAACAACCTGCAGGAGCTCACCAAACCCTGCACACAAACCAGGCAACACCTGGAACAACCCTGGGAAAGAAAACTCCTTTATACCACAGCTGCACGCAGCAGGGTTAAGCTCACAACTGTAAAACTAACCCGAAAAAATAAAAAAAAAAAATCAAAAAAAAATCAAATAAACCTCTTTTTTCAAGGTTTTGCTCTTAAATGCAAAGGGGATGCTCTGGTGTGACCTTACCTATCCAAGTCATCCTCCCCAACTAAAAGAGGGGGGAGCGGAAGCGGAGGCAAGGTGGAAGTTTTCAGGTGTGGGATAGCAGCCGTCACAGACACTTGGGTTTTTGGAGCCACCTGGACAGAGGACTGGGAGTTCACCTGAGAGGATAAAGTAGACGTCCTTGGGTGGGAAGAAGATGGCAAAGACGTTGGGGCTGAAGGAGGGACCTGAACAGGAGTCACTGGAGGCAAAGGTGGGACAGCGGGAGACGGAGGCAGCGGCGGCAGCGGCGGCGTGGGAGGCGGAGGGGTGGTGGTGGGCAGAGGAGGAGGAGGGGATTTGATGGCAGGGAGGGGAGGTGGAATCTCCTTCTCCGCCGTGTCTGTCTCCTTTGGAGATACCAGGTCCTCTACCACTGCTGCAGGCTTCGAGTCCTTTGTTCCCGTGGGTTTGGGGTCCCTGGGTGGAACAGGGTGTTTCCTCTCCGAGTTCTCCTCCGCCTTGGATTTTGTCTCCGCAGGGGCTTTGGGCTCTGCGTTGGTGTACAGCAAATTAACCGAGTCCGTGTCGGGGCCTTTCTCAGCTTTAACAGTTTTGGTGACCTTTTTAGACTCCGTGCCAGCCTCCTTCAGTTCAGCCAAGCTGTTCTCCTTCCTGGCCAGGAAAACAGGGGAGCCTTTCGCCTCCTTGCCGTCCACCTTGGCGGCGGCGGCCGCCGCGGCCGCTCGCTCCTTCTTCTTCCTGCTGAGCTCTGCTCCCAGGCTGGAGTTCAGAGGGAGCCTGGTTGGGGAGATGCTGGAATGGCGACTGCGGGAGCCAGACCTCTGCTTTTTGCTGTGAGATGAGTGTCTGGAGTAGCCAGGACTGCGGCTCCGGGACTTCACGGATTTCCTGCGGAGGGAACGGCGGGGACAGAAATGAAACGGAGCTTCTCTCGCCCTCAGAGCTACTCACCAGCATGAATCCATCACTGGGAACCTCAGAGAGTCCACAGAACCTGTCAGCAGAGAGTGGAGGTGCTGCAAAGGGGTTTAAAAGTCAGCCAGGAGCAGTTTTAAACCATCAGCAGTCACAATTCCTGTGCCAGGCACGCCAGGAAGGGAAGGATCGAGGCTGGACAAGCCCCAGGGGAAAGAGGAGATCACAGCTCACACACCCAACAGGAGACTTCAGTCAAGAGGATGAGCTGGCAGTTCAGGAGTCTTTCACAGGAATTACGTGCAGATTTAAAGGAAATCATGGATGAAACACAACTGCCCCCACCAGGAAATTGGGCACTTCAAGATTTACCCCCCTGGGTCTTTTATTGCCATCAGAAGTCAAATCTGCAGAGTGGGATTTGGAAGAAGGAAAAATGGAACCAAATAATTTTAAGGCTATTGGTCTTGGTTTTCCTGTAAAAAGAATGGGTTCTAAACCAAGTGTGTGTGCAGAAATAATCAGGGAAAAATCTGTGCTGGGAGAGAAGCAAGGCAGGAAACACCTCACACCATCAGGGCTCCCCCAACACAAACCTGCTCAGGAGAGAGGGAAAACTGATGGGGAAACCAGATAAACACTAAAATGGAAATGGAAACTGGTACTTCCAGTGCCCATATCAAATTCCTGATAAGCCTGAACTGTTTCCTCCACTCCAGGAGGAATGAGGATTGGGCAGGGTGAGGCAGGAGGCTTTAATGGTGTGGTGGGCTCTGATGTCAACAGGAGAAACAAAAATTCTGAGTTCAAACCCCAGAAATATTGTAACAGACTTGACACTCTGTTATTTATCAATCAGGACACATCTAATTTGGAAATTCCCTCAAAACAGTAGTTATAAAACATGTTTGATAGCAACACTTCAAACACACTGGCTCCCTTGTAACCATACTCAGAACATAATTAACAATGCCAATTAGTTAAGATAATAAATATTTGGGAAATAAACTGGAGAAGTGAGACAACAAAAAGTTCCTGTCCCAAAACAGGAGGGCAGCTGTGAGTGTGGGAGGTGAAGGGTCTCCCCACGGGGTGTGGGGTTCCCTCCCTCCCAAGGATCAGCATTCCTTGGATTCACAACCCCAAACCTCCTGCTGACAGTGCTCAAAGAACACCAGGGCTGCAGGGAAATCCTGACCTCCAAGATTTGGAAAATAAACCTACAACCAGAAGGAGAAACAAGCAGGATGTGCAGCCACACAGCTGCTTCCCTCCTCAATTCTGCCATGGGAATGCTGCCTTGGGGTCACCTCTTTATCCCAGGGCTCTGCTCAGGGAGCTGAGAGTCTGGGCTGCAGTTTGCAGCCACCTTTGCAGGCTATGGAAAACATTCCTGATGAATCCTGGAGTCACAGTGTTGGGGTTAATGCTCCTTACTGGAATTCATGCAGGGTGGATTATCCAAGGTGCTGCAATGCCCCTTTCCCTGCTCCGTGATAAACCTCCAAGAATTAATCCAATTCATGGAATCATGGAGTGGTTTGGGTTGGAACAGACCCCAAAGCTCATCCAGCCCCACCCAGGCTGCTCCAAGCCCTGTCCAGCCTGGCCTTGGGCACTGCCAGGGATCCAGGAGCAGCTCTGGGCACCCTGTGCCTCACTGGAATTTAATCCAGCTGGATGCAGAGCAATCAAACCAGATCACTCACCACGTCCAAAGTAAAATTCTCCACAAGTCCAGTTTTACCTTTTTTAACAAAAAACAGCCAGCAGGGACACCTGCCTGGAGCAGTGTCACACTCCCAGGTGAGGGTGGGAAGTGGAGGAATGGTCAGATCCTCTTCCAGGGGTTCCTGCAGCTGCACCACAGAACTTCCCAGGGCTGCAGAGACTCCCTGACCTTCCAGCAGCAAATATCCACAGTTTTCTGTGGTTCAATAAACCCAGCCATTCCCTCCCCACAGGCACCTCTCACCCTTCCTCTCTTCACTAATTCCCTACAGTTCCCACACAAACTGCTGCTGTTTCCAAGCCCGTTTTCCAGGCTGCTGCTAAATCTCATCTGTGAGATCCAGAAACCTTCCTGCCCTCCCAGCTCCACCTGCCATCCTCAGAGCACCAACAGCCCCCAAAACACCAGCACAGCACCTGCTGAGGGGTCTCCTATCACTGAAAATCCAAAAAACCCAGGCAATAAAGTACAGAAGAAGCACAGGCAGGTTTTGCTTCTGGAAAAGAATCTTTCCCATCCCCTGGAATGATTTTTTTTTGTGGCTTTACCTGCAGCTACTTAGTAGCAGTTTTGCCCCTTTCACCCTTAATTTGTTAAGCCTTGGTGCAACATTCCACACTTGATTTGTCAAAGTTATCCAGGATGGATGAGGGGCAATTCAGCCTCACACTCCTCTCTCCTTCTGGATAAAAATGCTCTGGGATTAAAACCCACCCTGCTGGAAAACAGAAATACAAGATACCAACCACGACAGCTGTGGATTAACAAAGAGATGATGGCTTCGTCTAAAAATCCAAATTGAAAAGTAAGATTTGAGTCACACCATCAGGAGATTGGGATGGTCTCTGGAGAAGGGAATGCCAGAACCTTCCATGCTGAGCTGTTAACAGGTGTCAGCAGAGGTGACCTGCAAAGCCCCACAGCCACAGAATCCCCTCTGACCCACCCAGAACCACCTGCAGACATTTCAGTATTTTCCCTCCTCTAAACAACACCTGGCTGCTCCAATTCCTCAGGAAAAAAAAAAAAAAGCTTTAATTCTGACTTCTGAATGCCCAGCAACCTTTCACCACGTGCACACCCACAGCACATCCCACCTCCAGCATCCTGAGGGACTCTGGAATTCCATCTCCTCGTTTGAGCTGCAGTGACAGCAGCTGCCACACAGAATGGCAAAAGCACATCTGGTATTTTTCCCTACTGACCAAATCCTCCTCGTTGGGAAGTGAGTTGTTTCCCACAGCCACTGGGAATGCAAACAACTCTGGATTTTCTCCAATCAGCACAGCACATGGGTGCAGATCCCTAACGAGGTGTTTTGGACACGGAGATGAAAGAAAACACAGAATGCATTAAAAAAAAAACCAAAAAATAAAACCCTCATATTGTCTGTCAGTGGAAATAACAGAGTGCCCCAGAAAAGCCTGAGGAACACAAGCCTTGGTCAGGTGTTCCCTGCCTGAGTGTGCCAGTTTAAGGAGGTTTTGTCTCCCCAAAAATGTTCCTGCCCCTCCACAGGAAGCACAGAAGGGATCAAAGTCAGCTGCA
>VZTB01003888.1:0-40395 GCA_013397245.1 Thryothorus ludovicianus
TCTTTAGGTTAAAAAAAATAAATAAATATTATTTATTTTATGAAGAAAAAAATGCCCAAGAATAATTTTGGCAAAATTAAAAATAATGTTCTTAATTTAGATATACCTATAAGGAAAAGCAACATTATAACAAGATCATGGGTGCTGGAAACAAAAGCTATGTGTGTTCAGAACCAAGAAGCAAGGAAAATACTTTCTGAAGTAAAAATTATTGACCACTAAAAAAACTTGTCATAGCCTGAGACAGATTATTCCCATCACTGAAAATATTTATACGAAGGCTGAGAGGAATATTAACTTTTTTTAAAAAAAGATAGGCAGTAGTTCAATTTAAAAGCAAAATTAATTCAGGAAATGTCTCTATGAGGAAGAAATTAGAAAGTTATAATATATATCTTCAGCAGTCTCAGCTCTTAAATGAATCTTGATTGTCTTCAAAGTCATTGCTTTATGCTTTTTCCTCTTTCATTTGCAATATTATCAGTGAGTACGTGTGTGAGCATATGCATGTATGTATGTCATGAGTAGAGGTATTGAAGCCAGCATTGTCCAGCAGATTCTTACATATGAGAGTTTTCGGTTTGAAGAGCAGTATTTCTATTCCTCAGTTTCTGATGGAAGTTCCTGAAGAATGTGAAGGTGGGTCAGGAAGAAAGAACACTTCAGAATATTCAACAATCAAACAAAAAGCTTTCTCTGAAAAGCTCTTACAAAGAAATTGGACAGATTCAGAGGAGTAAAGATAGTTGTGATAAATGGACACGGGCTTCCTAAATTAAGCTCTGATTTTATATCTGTACATATGTTCTAAATACTTTTGTCTTCATCAGATGTAAGTCACAGTGCATTTATGATGAGCCACCTGGGTGTCTGCAGAATTCATGACTGGGTCCAATGGAAAGCCGGAGCTGTCCACAGCCCACGTGGTCACGTGCCCAAATGCACTGAGTTCTTATTGCATCACATGGGCAATTTACTCCATAACATTCTGCACAATAATAACATTCAGTCCTGCTTGTGCTTATCCAATGAGCCTGTGTGCAAGTGCCTTGTCTATTTGGGGAAAACAGCCTCTTCCTAACAGCTAGTTAATCTGAACTGCTTCTGTGATCTAGATTTATCCTCCTCTTTCCACTAAATAAAAAGATTCTGCAACTTTTATGCAGAAATCCTTAAATAGTTACAAATTTATAGATTCTTCAGTGTTTTGTACTCTGCCTTCAGAATATTTTATTGAGGTTACCATCATATTCACCATTTTGTAGAATCCTTTGCAAATAATCTATGGGATTCTTGTTACTGTCATGTTTCTATATTACCTGAAAAGATAATCATGCTCTTTCAATACAAGCCCTTCTCCTTCTGTCCTTTTCATCTTAGGGTTTTTAAATAGCAAAATCAAAACTTCATGGTGTGTAACTACTCAGAAATAGGCTATATTAGACGAAATTTAAAGTTCTCATTTTCCAAGCTGGTGCTTTTATCTCTCCAATAGCTGTCGTTTACCAACAGTCCAAACCCATTCATATAACACTGTGGTCAGAAATCATCTTTAAGCTTTTGACAGATGAGCTGAATTCAAGATATACTCTTCTGATTTCCTTCTGCAGGCAATTTATATGTCATGGTTATCAGAAAGGTTGTGTATTACAGGAACCTTGGCTATGATGGAGGGCTTACTTGAAATTTTAGCAGAGTCATTAAAAGTGACATTTGTGGAGTGGTTAGAAGATTTCTTTAAAAGATTGCAGCTAAAGAAATACTGATATTTGAACAGTAGTCTAAAAAGTGTGAACATCAAGACTATGCTGGCACCCTTTCCTAGGATTTCATGGTTTTTAGAATAGAACTGCCCTGTTGGACAGGTAATTGAATGAGCTGTCATTTACCCAGTAGTAAGAAATATTCATGCAAGATACTTTTTTATATCTTTGCAAACATTAGGGCTAATAATATTGTGAGGGGAAAAGAAAGCATTTCACTTATCTTTTAATATAAACAAAATATAAATCCAATGTGAACAATGGCAACTGAGGAAAGTAAAAAAATACAAGAACACCCTGCTCTAGAATCTTTTGTCAGGATCTTGCAGCGTTAGTGTCAAGAACACCAACAGTATCTATCCCATGTTATGTATTTTATGTTAGCAATATAGCATTTAATATAATTTGAGTGCAGTATATTCTTCTGGACTCCTCTAGTCCCTATTATGGTGTGAAAGGCAAGAATAAGTTCTTCAAATAAATATTTAAGTGCAGTTATATTATTTCTCTAATTTACTTTCTATGTGTGTGGTGTTATGAACTTTACTGTTACAATTCCATTTGATGCAGGTAAGAATGTACTAAAACAAGATGAAAATATTAATTGGCACTCCAAATCACATATTAATAATGACAATTCCTCTTTTCCTTACAGTGCAGACTATTCAAAACAAGGAAGGACCCTACTGAGAATCCTGCATTAAGAATTTTCTTCAGTAACAGAATGTTGCTGTGTTGGTGTGTCCTTTCCTTGGGAAGAACAAAGACTAAAGACTTCTGCAATGATCACTTGCTTATAGCATAAGTCCAGCACTCAAATCTCCTATCAAGTTAGGGCTGTTCATAGTAGTTTTCTTTCTTAGACTTTTGTTGAACCTAGTCTTATAAAAACAATTCTTTAGGGAAACAATACATAAAGGCAACTTCTTGCCTTGTAAGCTTCTTTCTTTCAGTACAGTTCATATACCACATGCTCTTCTCTTACTAGTTTCAGAAACTGATGTATAATTTTGCTTCTTTGATGTGTATTTTCAGCCAGGTTAGAGATGACCTGTTCTGTTGTGCTGTGTCTATAAAATAAAATTGAACAGTGCTCTACAAACTTTATCAGCCTCTTGGAAACTAAAAGTGAAAATTGAAATATAAGCATGCCTGGATTGTGCAGTAAATGTTTTTCAGTTATGTTAAATTCATTATTTCACCCTTCAATTGTTCTTCTTTATTTAAAGCTCTGGTAATTTGAAGTCACATGTTCTATGTTGATATATATTAACCAAAGATCAAGATGACCCATTTGTCATCTCCACAGTAACAGGAAGTCTTCAAAATTGCCTTTGCCTTATACTAATCTTATATAAATAAAGTTTACTTTCTGCTATGATCCATACATGCTCCATTGTTTCAAGAACTAGAAAGACAATCTCTCAGATAATACAACAGCCTTAAGTCATCACCTGGAAAAGCTGCTTGAAGGGAATCTATAGGAAAAGGCATTGTGTAGGAGAGTTGTACACAAAGACAGATGACATTTGGTAGTCAGTCTGGATCAGAGGGGAACCAACTATGTTTGTCACTTTCTGAAATGAAATTCTTTGATGTGACTACTCAGAGAAAAATGTGCTCCATATAAGTGAAAAGTTCTCCACTTCCAAATCCTTATAAATACAATATTTCTTAATGGAAAAAAGTCATAAGGCTTCTTTGATCTCCAGTTCCTTGGAATTTAGGGTTAAGCTAAGGTACAAACATATTTGTTGATTTCCAACCTAAGAGAAGTAAAGTAACTTCTCAGGATGATTACTTTATTAGCACATAGCCTGAGTTGGAAATAATAGACAATTAAAAACTATCTAGTAAAACATCTACCTAGAGAAATGCTGCTGTATTCCAGAATATACTTCGTTTATGTATAAAGCGTTCATACTCCAATGAAGAATGCCAATAAATGCTGGTGAAATATTTTAATTTGTCGCAGTCTTACATTACATTCTTAAAAGAAAAAGAATTGGGTTTTAGAACAAAAATATTCAAAATCACATATTTCTTTGTGACCTTGTGAGGAAAAATACAGCTTTTGCAGATACTTTCTGCAGCTCAAAATAATTAAAACTTGACTTCAAAAATTTCAGATAAATATTCAGAAGAATCATACACCTGTACTTGCCATTTCATAGTCTTCTCCTTTATAGCCCATTGCTTTATAGCCCACAGTGCTATCCTGTTTCATTCACACAGAGTCCAAGCCTCTAGTTCTGCAAAGATTAATGGATGTGTGCACTCATTGTACTCTCCGAGGTGTTTCATTGATGCCAATGGAGCTGGTTGCAGCACAGAAAGTTAAGACAGGCATTAGTCTTTTCAGGATCAGCCTCTAAGCCTATTATATCAGAGCACAAAATTAGGTTAGATTTCACTCTTAGTCGGGTTACTGAAGCCCTGTTGCCTAAACCATTGTGATACAGCTGAAAAAAATAGTGGAATTCAACACAAAGGATAAAATACTTTAAAGGGAAAAGTGCACTGAGGCTTACAATGTTATTATGTAGCTTAGGCAATTAAATAATCTAACTTTTGGTGAAAGACATTACTCTTTTGAATGATCATGTGCCAGAACTAAACTTTAATGGCTTATACTGTTGTCTTGAAAATGGTCTGACTTGTTTCAGCCAAGAACATTCAGTTTATTTTCTTAGTTCTAACATTATCTGATACTGAAAAAATGACCTTTAAGTGGTCCCTAGTGCACTCATACACTTTGTTCTAGAAATACAGGGAATCTTGCGTATTGTCAGCTGAAACAGTTTTTTATATACTTTATTTTTAGCAACAGCTAAAGTTCATGCTGCTCTGACAGAGACTATTGAGATTATAGGAAGATCAAAAGCTGAGGCAGAGAAGACTTCAGGAGCGAATCAAAATTTGAAATCTAGCTTCATATATAAATTAGGCTGCCATTCTAGCTGCATTTATTTGTATTGTGGTTTGTAGAAGTAATTATTGTGAAAAGAATTTGCAAAATACTTTGTAGTGCATTTTATCTCTATGAAGTCTAAAGACGAGAGAGGTGATAAGATAATCTTTAAAACTTTTTCTTAAATGGCAGACTCTAGTAGAGTTTGGAGAAGGACAGTTTCCCCCCAAATGTACTGTTCAAAATAAAACTAGGAATGCACTTGCTCGATTTAGTTTCTTTGCAAACTCTGATCTGGCATCTTCTCTAAAAGCTTTCAGTGTTGCCTGGTGGTAAAGATGGTCCAAGCTGCTGAGGTTCTGGCTGCACCCCTGACCTTGCAGCTGTCCTGGGTATGTGCTTACTCTTGTCATAGGCCAAGTTTTCCCAGAGAAAACAGAGGGTGAAAATATGTGTGGTTGTTTTTTGAATGTTTAAAAAAACCTGGTGAAATGTTTAATACAGGCCTTACACGCTTTATGACTCACCCAAAGTCTTTGCAGCACTCCTTGGAAGGGGAGTAGTGGTTTTCTTATTTCATGAAAAGGGAGTTGATTCAGTCAATTGTTCCATTTCACTTTAGAGATATATCTCTTGTTCAGACAAACCAGGAAGAATTTTTCTTTTAATTAATTTCAAAGGGAATGTAAATAACCAAATCTAAAAGAAATATCTATACAGTCTATCAAGAGGTAGACCATCTATTGGTAGACATTATTTGTGCTGTTTTTCAAATGGGACTTGGAAAAGTAAGACGTGCAACACTAGAGTACACTTGGGGGATAAAAAAACAGCGCTCATTGTTTACTTGTGACCACAGGGGAAATCTAAAGGAGATGAAGGAAGATTTTCGGGGCTTTCTCATCCCTCACAAACCCATCCTTCCTCTGTCTTCAGTTCCTTCTGTTTAGTTGCCAAATAAAACCTTGTGCCAGTATTGTCTATTTTGTTTTTATTTCATAAAATAGATTTGATTTTTCTGTGCTTAAACAAAGGTTTTACCCTCTCATGCGGACACCCACAGACAGATCAGACTCCACACTGCTTGACCCTTGTCATGGGTTCTGTTCCATTCAATGCTTGGATTTACAGTGAAATTCACAAAAAGATTTTAACTTCCACCTCACAACTCTGAAGCAGCTATTAGCCATGAAGAGGTATCTTGGGGCTGATCAACCCCTGCCTAAGAAGCAGCTCCTAGGTAGCAAAGATCTGATTAATCCTAATAGGCCATTTTAAATAAAATAAAGTTGGCTTATGTTAACTGAATCTAGTCTTCCAGCTCAGTAGAACTCAATCCCAACTTTCTCTTTGTGTGTTTCATGAAATATTATATTTTAATCTTCTACCAGTGGAGAAACTATTAAATAATACTTGCAATGTCTTTATACTTATGAGTTGAAAAACATTGATTTCTGCATCTATCTTTTATTTTATCTTACCCTAACTGTCTAGCTTTAAGATTTCTGTAAATTAGATTTTTTTTGTCTCGCCAATAGAAGACTAATATGAAGAGCCATGGTTAATAGACAATTGTTCTTTATTGTTGTGCACTTCCATTGCCTTTTAGCCAACTGTCTTGGGTTGATGCTAAATTGTATCCCCATTCATCTGTTTTGCTCAGAAATCAGTTTTGTACCTTTAAAAACTGGATCTGAGAGTGGAGGAGACGCAGTGGAATGTCTGAGGTCATTGTTTTCTAAACATANGGCCTGGCCTGGGCCCGGCCTTTCCCAGCCCTGAGGGACCGACAGCAACTGAGCCGAGCTACAGCCACGGGAGAGACTTTCTGAATTTGGCATCTCTGCGGAGCAATGAGAGGTTTTTGTTGTTCAGTGTTGTTCCTTCATTTGTTGTGCTGGGGAGTACTTTGACTGTTAAATAAACGACTTTTTTCCACTTTCCTCCAAGGAAATTTTCTTTTGTCCCAATTCAGCTAAGGGGAGGGGTGGTTCAGATTCATTTTTCTAGAAGGACTCCATCCAGAGGTTTGTTTTTTTTTCCTCTCCTAAATTTGCCCTAAACCAGGACACCAACTAAGTTCTCATATTTTTCATATAACAAAAAAAGTAAAATGTTACAGACAACATTTGTAAAAAAAACAACTAAATATTTAAGTCTTTAATACTTTGTTGTTAGTAGAGATTTCATTGAACTTTACTACTGGAGTTTATGTTTCTGTCTGTATGTTGCCCATATTTACCCATTATCAGATATTTAAAGAATTACTTATGCTCTGAAGAACATTAAATTCAAGTAAACAGGCTAATAGTATTGTTTAGGCAATAAATGGTGTCAAAATTTAATGAATTAAAAGCTACGGTGAATATTAGAAGTGTATTAGACAGATGTAAACACATTTTTATAGTAACTTAAGGTATTTAAGACACAAAATATTTCTGTTCCTTTATTCAAACTCTAAGGGGAATGTGTTGTGACTCATGTAATTGGGTAACAAATACCAGCACATATATATTTGTATTGTTAAAGTTGGAATATTTTCAGTACATTGTTTATGAACCACATGCACTGGGTTAAAACTGTTCATGTTTTTTTTCTATATGGAAAGCACTTCTGATTAACACTAGGCAAACTTCTATGCATCTGTAATTATTTTTGAGCTTTAATTGATCAATAAAACTGCAGATTTTATTCAGTAACAACTAAAACCCCTCTCATTTTTCATTTGAGACTCCCCACTTCCTTGTCCTCTTTCTCTCAGAGTATGTGTTGACTAATATTCGTCCTTGATGGGATGTTTGGATCAGCTTCCATGCACATTCTATGAAAATGCTTTTCTCCACTTTAAGTTCTGATAAAAAAAAATAATTATCGTTTAAAATGAGAGACATGGGTGTCAGATGCACAGGTGGCAGACTGCTCTTTGATAGGAGGATAACGGCTGGAGGGAAAATCTATTTTTTCTGAAACCATTTAAAATATAGCAATAGAACTGGTAAGCAGAGCCCTCATTGCATGTTGTGGCAGCTGCTCTTTTCAAGGGGCAGCCATAAAAAGGAGAACTTGAAGGTGGAAGAGCTGACAGTGACAGTAATGCTGTGTGGCTGGAGCACTCACCAGATCTAAATGGACTGAAATCCACATCCCACTCCACACTTGAGTGCATCAGTAGCTAAAGCAATATTTTAGTGCTGATGCAGCACTTAAATTAGTCTACCTTATTTAAGGTCACTTAGGCCTGGTTATTCAGCCTCAGTCTTGATTGGTTATAGTAAATTTTTATATTTGACTTGTTAAGCAACCATAAAGTATGAATATGTGCCAGACATACATAAAATAGATCAAAAATTTGGCCTACCAAGATTGATTTTTACGTGTAAAATTATACAGATCCCACAATTGAAAAAATTATTTTTGCTTTTCATATTTATTCTTATTTACTATTGAAAGAATTGCCTGCATTCAGCTCTAGAGCAATAATGAAAAATAGATCTTTATAAAAAAATTGCCTATTGATGATTTTAATCTTTAAATACACTTTATACAAGAGCAAATAGATAAATATGGGTATTTGATATTGACACATAGTGTGGAGAGTGATTGTTTCCTAATACTGATGGTTCTTAATCCCACAGTATGGTAGAAGTGTGTACGAGTTTGTAGATGGCATGCTGTGGGAATTTTGATAGCAAAATTAGTTTTATTTGCTTGGTTTTGCATCTGTAAAATTAGTTATTATCTTACATGGAATAAGCTTTTAAAGCTATTATAACGCTTAGTATTTCAGAGTTTATTAAGAGACACTACTGGAAATAATGACATTTCAGCTTATCGTTAGCCATATTTTTAAATATGAATATTACAACAGTTTGCTGAACAATGATATGCCTTGACCACACTAGGGACTACAAGAAATACTGAATTATTTTTTAGTCAGTATTCCATCTAATGTCTGCTAAGTATTTATTGGATTTTCTTTTTCAATCTCATAAAGATAAATTAGTTGTTTAATTTTAATGTCTATTTTGTCAACTTTTCTAATTTTCTATACACTTACAGAAACACACAAAGTAATTTGTCAATCAATGTATATTATACTGCTATTATTTTACAAAGCTTAAATTACCTGCAAAAGTAAAATCTGCAGTTAGATTAAATGTTATCAAGTTTATTTTCCATATTATCTAATTAGTATATTCTTCTGAAATAAGAAATTTTACTTAATGGCTAAGTGAAATTTTGTTTGCTTATCCTGTAATCATAGTTTATGTATTTGAAGAACATAACCAGACTACATTAATTTAACATAGTCAAAGTACAACAAAAGTACTCTGCTTTTAAAGTGGTTCCATATTTACTGAGTTGAAGGAAAAATCTGCTATGCTCACAAGGCTTGAGGCCTATTTTTTTTATATGACTGAAAGTAATTGATTTATTACATAGAGTGACCCTTGGTCTTATTTCTCACCATGTTTGGTGGCTTTTGTTTTTCTTTTTTTTCCTTCATCTAATGCAATTTCCTGCACTGACAGGAGATCATCTCTGTTGATTGTTTAAAGAATAATACTTCCTGTTAGGTTGTTAAAAATGCCAAAAGTTGTCATTTATTTTTGCCTTTGTATGAATACAAGAATAGGGGGAAAAATAACTATTCATCATTCATAAGAAGAAGGGGAAAAAAAAAGGGGAAAACCCTACAGTTTATATGATTTAGTCCCTAAACCCTCACATCTGGTTTTCAAGTCAATTCCATGTATATAGCTTTCAGTGCAACAGAAAACCTCCTTGCAGCCAGCATTCATTTATTTCACTATTAATTGCTGTTCTTTTGAAACTCCACTGGTTAAAATGCTATGAAAATTGATTTGCCACTTTGCAATACAGTAAGTTGAGTCCTATTCTAGTAACAATGACATATTGTTCCACTATGTGATACCCGAACAAAAATATAATCTCTTGGAAATTATGTCACTGAGTGTTTGTAGCTGTCATTTTAGCTTTAGTTATGCCACTTTTCTACTCTTTAAAAAAATCTGCATCTGATGTCTCCAATGTCAATGCTCTTAGAAACACAGTGTAAATATTAACAAATGACAGTTTGAATAACTGTACTAAAAGATATTTTATTCATTAAAAATAATTCTCAAACATTCTAGGAATTATTTTTTTAGATTTTCTGTAGAATGTTCTTTAAATGTCTTCTGTCTTTTAATTATGTCAACTCCTCATGAAATTTCTATACAAGCATTTTCGTTTCTGTAATGTCTGTCCCTCTGCTTTGTCCTTATTAAGCTTTACAAGGTCTTCAAGAGCATCATCTGACATGAGCACGATATTGCAGAAGTAAACATGTACCAAGACAGATGTTTTGCATATGACTTTTAATTAAGAAAATATTTGAGCGATTTTATGACCTCCTCAATGTCAAAAAAGAAAATTTTGCCTTAGGGTTAATTAACATTCTGCAGCCATTATGACATTGCTGTTATTCATTCCTAGATTCTTGCTAACAGTAGGAACGATTTCATGTTTAAGTTTATAGTCACTTTTTAAAATTAAATTAAAAAATCTCATATATTATTCTCTAGTAAGGTAATGTTTACACTATCATGGAAGGCACAAAAATACACTAAAGACAGGGTTACATAATGACTTTCACTCTATATTTTATTAACTCATAATAGCCAGAGAATTCTTTTATTCTTCAGTAATAGAATAGACATGGTGTATGTATATTCTTTCGCATTTAAAGTTAAGAAATTTTTCTCAGTTATATACTCATAAAGTATTCCTCACACAACATTTTTTAAAGATTATGTTATAAAATAGTGTGCTTTTATGCATATGCCAGAAAAAAATAATTTAAATTAAATTATTTATATATATATGTAAAAAACAGCAATATGTATACAAGAGGATATGCATTCCGAAACAACATTAATTTTTCTTGATTTTATGTATTTGTTATAATTGTTATAAGCTGCTTTATGATAATTCATTGTTCATTCAACACTGAATAATATACATGTGGACACAGAAAAAATGAAATGTATTAGTAATTTGAAAGTTTTATAATCTACTGCAATTTAAGCATTTGGTAACTTATTTTCCTTTTACATCTCCTTTTGTCCCTATTTGTTAGACAGTGGTTGCAACAAGATGGTTTGCTCCTGCCCAGGTAAAGGGAGAATCACAGATATTATGATACCTGAATTGGGATTCAGATCCAGTCAAAGGAGTTCACACAAAAGGTAAGTGATTGCCCGTCTTCTATGTGTGCATGTAAGGTAGATGTCTGTCTGTGCAAGCCTGTTTTAATTCTTCTTAGAGTCAAGGGAGAGCTCGGATCCCACAGTGAGCCAGTCAGTCCCAAACTAAATGAACAGCTAGGATTGCCTCCCTTGGATGGAGACAGCTACGCTGAGATGTCCAGATCTTGAACCAAGTCTTACTTCAGCTACCTAAGAATAGGGTCCAGGATCTTTAGAAGCCCTAGATTGGACCCTGAAGCCTCCATGTGCTGCTTCAGAAGGTGGGGATCCTCCCACAGACCTGTGCCCTCCAGTTCTGTGTAGGCACTCCAGGATGGCTTCAAATGGTGCTGGATCCTGAACAGGAATAAGGAGGCCCTGCTCTTTTCCCAAAGTGGAAAATGACCTGCTTAGTGGTTTGAATAAGTCCTTTATTTCTGAAATCTGGAATAAGACATCTTAAAATCCAAGACCCGGTAAGGAAAAGCATTAGATAATTGTCCTAAATTCTTTTATGCAAGCCTTGAAGTAGTGCTGCGTGGCAAGTTGCTTTTAACAATCTAGCCTTGGTTAGGACACTGGATTAGGTGTCCATGCAACAACTGATTATCATTGTGCAAAAAGCACCAAATATCTATATTATTTTATATTTTAGAATTATTAGCTACATTATATCTATATACATATTAAGAAATAGATTACTCAAAATTTTTGAATCCCAAGATAGGGAACAACCACAGGAAACCAGCTTGAAATCAAGGTGGTTTTAATTCACAGAAGTTGGGAGTGCTGCCTTGCAGAGGTATCCAGGCAGCAAGGGGTGAATTGAAATGACTCGAGAGGCTCCAAGTTTTCTTTTAAAATTAGCATTTTTATGACTGTTCATAAAAATTTTAGTCAAAAAAATGGGTATGTGAACACTCTCAAAACAGAAAGCATTTGCATTCCATCTGACCCTTGAATCAGAATATTTGCTGCCTGTAGGGCAGGAGATGGGGCAGCATTTCATGCCATCATTTGGCCTCAATAGTGAGGCTGCTATCAGACTGAATAGTGCCTGACATTCCATAGCAATGTTTATTGTGGTATTGATGCTCTCTAATGAAAAAGGGCTATAAGGTCAATTTATTTTATGCGGACCAGAAAACAGCTACTAAAGATAACTACTTTTGATCATGTACTCCAGATTTTATAGCTACCTACAAGCAGTCAATGATTCTGTATTCACGGCTCATAAAAAATAACATCATCCTTAATATAGCTGGAGAGGTCAGGTGAACCATACTTAAGAATGTTTCTCACACATATCTTCAAGAATGCTAATCACTCAACTCTGATTAAAATCAGAGAAGCTGCCCACTTTGGAAAAATTATATATCCTGAGAAGCTTTAAATATGCATGCAATATACTTGCACAAAGATGAACCATTGATAACTGGAGGTGACACAAAAACACTGTCCACACAGTTTTAACTTCTTGCCATGTCTGTCATACAAATCTTCCATAATTTTTTATAAGTGTTTCAGGTTCTATGACTCAGCACCAAAAAATTAGAAAAGATCAAACAAAAGATTCAAATTATGCTTCCATTTAGGCCTTCATTATTCCACCATGCATTATTTTTTAAAAAGTAGATTTTGCCTTCATACACTTTATTCCAGTGAGGTGATGAGAAGACTGCAATTCTGGTGTGGGACACTGTTCTGTGTATGCTCATCATCCTCAACTTTTTAAATGCTTCTTTCCATGATTGCTTTCTAGCTGAATGATATGGTTCTGTGTCAGAGCCCTGAGAGCACTAATAGACCTGAATGGCCCTGACCAGCCCCACTGAGTTTCTCATGGACCCAGGACACCCATTTCAGCTCTGCCCAGGACCTCCAATCCCTACCTGAGCTATGCTGGAAGGGCTTCAAGCTCTTATTCCAGCTTCTGGATGTATCTGGAATGTATGATGAGGTCATGTCTCCAGCCCTGTTCTCCTTCTCCTCACCAGTGTTCCTGGCCATGGTTCATGGATTACAGTTGATGGACTCTTGTTCCCAGCACCTGGCTCTGCCTGCCATGCTCAGCTCTTGTGGGATGGTGCCCCACTGTTAAGGTCACAATCTATGCTGGGGTCACCCTCCATTCCCCTTTCCTTGGTAAGCAGACAATAACATTTTTTCCTGGTTTCACCTTTATTCCTTGTAAGATATTACTTTGGACATCACTTAAGGACCTAGGCCTATATATATACATCAGGAAGGGTAAAGCAAAGTGTTTTCTGAATACTAAACAGTCATTTTAGGCTCACATTTCAGTTGGAGTTTTTTTATTTCAGAAGGTTGGGAATAACTACTGCTCCATAGGCAGTAATAATCAGATGAAGGTAGAGGAACAGAAAAGGTACAGTTTTCTAAATAAAAGGAAGAATGCAGCCAGTGATCTTCCAAATTTATAGTATATTCTAGTGTGAACTTCTGTAGCACTCCAGCAGCCCTTTTTACAAATTTTAAATTAAATCTTAAATTTAAAAGAGTCTAGCCTTTTAAATTTCTGGCATTCCCTCTACTGTAAAGAACATACACATTAAATCATAAGACTTCCTAATTTTTTTTTATACCTGAGATGAGCTAGAAAACAACAGACTTGCTGACATCAGTTTTCATGTTGCTCAACAGTTCTGACAAGCAGATGTGAAAATTCAAGTGTATCATGATTTACAAAGCCAGCCTCAGACTTGGCCTTAGCAATGCAAAGGGGATGCCTGCCTCCCAGATGCATCCTTTTCCTGCATTTCCAATGTCTCTGCACTCAGCTGTTTTAATGCAGTGCAAAAAGAATCATCCACTACACTCTGCGGTACAAGGTTCCCTTCCATCACCTGTAGACTAAACTCAAGAGCCAGCAAAATATAATTTGAAAGTGGAATTAAAGGCTTGTATCCCCTCTTCTCAGAGATAAATGTTACCCAGTATGGGTGTTATTTCCTTTCAAAAGTCAAGCTGAAATTCAGCTGCTGTAACTGTATTCATCTCTTTGCAGTCTCAGCAACTTTGTCCTGTGTAAATAGTGTGATCTTAATAAATAAATACTGAAGCACAGCTGGTGTTGGCAAGATATCACTGTTAGGTTGCTGCAGCGTGCTATCACCAGCGAGTGTTGGTAATCATTCTCAGAACTGGAAAATATAGGGGAAAGGAATGCAGAGAAGAGTCAACAGAGCCATGAACAAAAACTAAGGGATGTTTGCCTCAGTCCATAGCAAGGTCATCTGAGCACCATAAAGGCAAGTGTTTCGGCAAATCTGGTTCTGAATTTTTCCCTTACCAAAACAAGATTTAATAGCTACAGTGGTATAAAGCTGTAGCTATGTATTTTCTGCTTTAAATTATTACAATTTTTTGAGAATAAAGCAATAGAAGTTGGAGTACTTAAAAAAATCTAAAAAATAATCCAAAACCAAAGAAAATGAGCCTAAAATAGTCCTGACTAAATTAGTAAGCTGGAAGATAAGCAATTTTTGTTTTCTCCTCTGCTTCTCTGGCAGTATGTAATAATCTATCTTTGAACATAGAAGTCCAAACATTGGGTTAGCTGCCACAAAGAAGAAGCATATTGCTTTCAACATTTAGTCACATAAGAGAGAAGTAGTGTGTGAGCTGATGTTTTTCTAGCTAAACAGTAATTCTTGTGTCTTTTTTTTTTTTTTAAAGAAGGCAGACAAAGAGAATGACCACTACACTTTGTATAGATTTTTCTTGTATTTTGTTTCCTGACTGTTGCCTGTCAATAGGTATGCTTTTTTGGCTTGCAGGTGTGCTAACTGAGCTGAGCATCAATTAGCTGAGGCAGAGTACAGCCCAAGTTTCCTCATCTCCTTTTGAATAAAAATTTATTCCAAAATTAGTGGATAAAATTACTCAAGTATTAAAACTATTGATTGTATTTAGCAGATGTGATCTTAACTGTGCGACTGACAGTTTTAGAAAGGGTGAATTAAAATTGGATATCTGATGGCAGTCTCAAACACAACTTGCATATCAAAGTAACTTCAGCTTCAGCTACTGTAGAAGGAAAATCACAACATATTTTCTGGCTATATAATTTTCTTATAATTTCAAAAACATTTGAAGCATATAAAAAGATACTGAACTTGGAGTTTCAAATATTTGAATTAACTTCCTAGCCATTCACAGTTTACTAACTTACAGGTGTTCAGAATTCAGATTCTAGAGACAATAGAGGAAAATATGGGACAATACTGAGAATATTAAATAGAAAAATGAAAAGGTTCAGAAAAAATAATACATAGGTTAAAGTCTAGATATTCAATTATGCGAGGATTAGAAGGAACAAATTTTAGCTGAGTAGGTAGGAAGTGTTTGGACCATAGTATTTATATGCAGGTTAGTAGGATGGGAATAGAAGAAGGTAATGCAATAAAGAGAGAAACACCTCTTAACTGCAATTGCAGCAGAAGGGAAATGCAGAAGGAGGAATACTGAACAAAGCATTCAAAATATGAGAGCATATATGTTAGACAATGGTACTTCCTTTTTTTTAACTTTGAAGTTTTTATACTACATTTAATAAAGAACATCTTAATTTGAACACTTCAGAGAAACTAAGAAACCAAGTCTTGGGAACTTTGTTTATGTATATATAAAAACCTACAGGGAGTTTGGTCCATTTTAAAAGAAAATTAATTAAATTGTTCAGCTTGTGGGTTTTTTTTTCCTTTTTCAAGAACTTATTTTAGTGTTTATGTCATGCAGAATACTATTGTAAAACATGATACAGAAGTGTGACTTCAGGTATCACATAATTCCCCTGCTTGCAGGCATGGAGCATGGTCTGAATACTCTTGTGACTGTTATAAATAAAAAGTTTTGACTAACTGCCTCTCCTCCACTGAGACATGGAAGATCCCCTCAGGCTGCTAATGTGTTTGGAATAGTTAATGAGTGGATGCCACTCAAAACCCAATCCCAAATCAGTGTCATTTCCTGTTTTACCATTAATGTTTTGGATTGTTGGGGTTTGTTTGTTTTTTTTTTCCTTTTTTAAATGATTTCTGAAGTGAAGTGATAGGACTGGAGTTGCAATTATCATTTAGTAATTGAACATTTTTATTTACTGGTAGGCTGTCGCTTTGAATGAGAACACAAACCAGCTAGGGAGTTACCTAGCCAACATAATGTGCATAGCAAGAAACCATAAAAATGCTTCAAAATAGGCCCAATGAGGAAAGGCTTCATTATGATGCCAGAAAAGCTTAGTCAGAGGGGACAGTTTTTGCGAGACAAGGAGAAAACTCAGGCATTTAAATGGGATTTTTTCAGCTTTAGATGTGGATGAGAGTTTAACAAAACTTGAATTTACAGCACATTTAGTAAAGTTTTCTTAAAGCATGTGCGTAAATGGCATTCCAAAGTTTGCTATGATAGGAGTGGGATTTCAAGGGATATTTTAAATGTTATGTGTTTTCTCCGAATACACATTTGTGTATTTTATGTGTGATACTGTGTTATCTCTTTGGTTAAGATTTGCCTTGAGCTGCCCTTTGCAGCCACCAACTCACTATCGTAGCTGATTCTAAGCCAGAGCCTCAGCTGTGCCTTGGTAGACCAAGTTTCTGAGGGAGACCTAGAAGCCATACCTTCCTAAACCTGTTTGCTTACTCCTTACAATATATGAAAAGAAAAGGAAGAGATGATCTTTAACACACAAGAAGCTAGAGTCACTTAAGGATTGCAAAAGAAAATGAGAAACACTTTGAAATATGATTCTGCTTCAACTAGTGTGACAGAGAGTAGTCATTTAACTTTCCATTGTATGTTACATTTTTTCCAGTACTGAACTTGGAAATAGCACTGAAGTAACAGATTTTGGACTGATATTTGTTTAAAATAACCAGAAAAAAAATAAAATTAAAAATTGAAGAAAAATGTGGAACTTGGCATCATTGTGAAGGCAACTGAGAGCAGGACAGAGACAGTTTTGGCCACACAAGATTTTGATGAGCCCACATCTTCAGCATGGTAGGCCATTCTTGTCTCCACATCTCAAGAAGGACAAAGTAGAGAAGGCAGAGGATAATTTAAGTTGTGGAGGAAAAGGAACAGCTGGCTTATGAGAAGAGAATAAAATATCAGTGATGCCCCATCTAGGAGTGAGGTATGAAAAACGTTTACAAAATCATAAAGATGACAGACTTACACCTTGGCACATGAACTTGCAATAATAAAAATAAATGGCAGTTCAAGAAAACTGTAGGAGTTTAATTTAGAACAGATAAAGGAGCATATTTCTTCTTGCTGATAGAAAGTTTCTGGAATCCTTTGCCATAAGTGGTTGTGATTGTAGATGATATAGATGCTTACAAAAAAGGAAGTAGATAAATTTTTGGACAGCAGGTCCATGAAAATACAATTAAAAGAAGATGCAGGGCTGTACCCTCTAGCATGCTTATTGCAAGAATTATGGAGGAAGAAGGAGTAGGTACAGAATATATGGAAGGGAGTGACCAGGTTTATGTGCCTCCTTTAAACAGTTTCTCTTACAGCTATCAGCTACAGTCTTTATTGGATTCAACTAAGACAACAGTCCAACAAAATCTTTAAGCCCTTTCCAAGAAGAAATGGCGGAAGCTTATGGGGAAAAGTGCAGGAAAGAATCACATGACAGGATGGAAAAGAGAAAGGAGTGTGAGATTCAAAGGGTCAAAAAATGAGACAAGTGTGAATGCAGGCACTGAACAAGCAATTTCACTGTTTCCCGATAGCATCTGAGGAGCCAGCAAACATTGCCTAACTGAGCAGAGTAATGAGGTTGGATGTATGCAACAGGGCCTTCTCCAGCCTCTTTTCAGGCAACTGTTTTGTGAAAGTGCTGTACCATATTCAGAGCAGTAGGATCCAGCTTTCTAGAGGAAAAGCTAATGACACTGCACTGTAAAAGGCTACAGCTGCGTGAGTACAGTCTGGATGCACTAGTGGTGGGTTCACAGGGTAGCAATGGTGCATGGATGCTTTGCAGAGAGAATATAAGCAGGCACCACAGATGAATGTTGTCCCTTGTGATGGTTATCACCATGGTCACCCCTCAAATGATGCTGTCTGGGGCCACCTGATGTAAAATGTGTATTATACTTATCTACCTCAGCCTCACTTTAAAGTGATCTAAAAACAATAAGTAAGCATTTTTGCTGGCTGAAAGGTTCTTTTGTGTAGTAAAGGGAGCAAGTCACATATTTTTAAAGACTTTCATTGATTTATTTTTTTTTAAGCAGGGAGTTGCAAGTGATGACATAGTAATTATCGTACTTGACAGAAATTCCAATCTGAATATGAGAGAAGGGTTTTCTTTTAACAATTCAGTACTAATTGAAGTTCTGAAGCTACTACACTGCACCCAGCCTAAGCAGAATACTCCTAAAGCAAATAGTATTTGCATTTATTGAAGAATATACCAGTTTCTTAACATATATGTTTACAGATTTCAATGACACCTATCCAGTGTCACAGCTGGTTCTTTATTCTTGCCATAAATTCTTATAAGATTATGACGAAATGATGACAAACAACTTTCTACTATTAATTCCTTTTTTTGACGGCAGTGAGAAGTTATTTGTGCTAGTCTTGCCTTGTCACCTTTCCTTTCTAGTTCATTCTCCAGAAACTGGAGTATTTGCTTTAGAAAAATAGTACATCTTATACAGATGTGAGGTAAGTTAGGCTTTGAGATACTTCTGGATACAGAGAAAGGTTTTGTATTTTAAGAAATGGTTTGTGGGATAAATATGTGGTTTAAAATTATACTATGCACATATAACATTATCCCAGCTTGATATTATAGCTTAAAAAAATATATAAAAGTATCTGAATTACAAAGATTTCCTGTTTTTGAGGAACTGTTTTGATGACCTAGATAATTACATGGGAGTCTGAAATGAGTCCTGATTTCAATATAATTATCCATCTACTCCTTCAATGTTTTTCCTTCATACACAATAGCTATGGGCCTCAGCTGCTTCAGGCTATCTGCCACTGAGTTTAATTAAAATCCTCACTAACACAATATTCATCAAGAAATTCAAAACTGTGGATCATCCTGGCCTGTACAAATTCCCCTGAAGACCTAAGTCCTCATCCCCAAAGCTCCTTTAAAATACATGGATATTCAAGGGAAAGGATAATAATAAAAAAAAATAAAAAAATTAGTGGTCAGGAAGTGAAGAATTCAATGGTTACAGACAGAGAAGATTCTGGTATGTTTGCACTGTATTGCATAACTGTTCTTCTGTTCAGAATTTCTGTTGCCTGCTTTTAAGCTGGTAGCTGTGTCAGTAACTTAACTACAATCTGACACTCTTGAGAGGTAATATCAACTCTTCTGTTTTCCCAGGATTTCTGAAAAAGCTTATAAATAAAATGATGGATATAATATCTAACAGTCCTAAGATTCCTTTCACTGCAGAGAGCTTTAGATACAGAAGCTGGTGCAAGTCTGTGAGTTTCACTTCATCAAGTCTTGTTGAAGGCAATTTTTTCTTTGGGATAGTTAAGAGCCATTGACACGGACAATTGCAGGCACAGACAGCAATGCATTCCTGAATGCCCCCACTCTCTCATCAAGAAACCTCAAGTTATTGGAGGGGACAATTTCCTCCTGTTGGGCATTGCAAAATTCTGCACGTGTACAGCTGCCAATACTATAGACAGGGATGCTAGTGATAAAGACAGATGTGAATAGGTCCTATAATTTAATCAGTGGCAAACCAATGGAAAACCACTAGATTTTCTGAGGAGAGACAGAGAGGGAGAGAGAGCAAGCAAGAAAACACCTTTGGAAATCACTAAATGAACTTAGATTTAAAGAGAAATCATTGAAATAAAATCACTTAGGTAGAGTAGTTGAACAGATTAATGGAAATGAATAGTGTGGAATACAATTTCTTAAACTACCCTGTAGGTTACAAAGCCTTTACTTAAAATGTAAGGTGATTTAACTTAATCTGACATTACACTTTCAGAGAGGAATAAATATAGAATTGGGTTAAAGTGTATGAGAACATAGCTAGTCCTTGTAGTTTTACAACAATTTAATTATTTAGATCAAGATATATTGAGCATACATGATGGGCAGTGGTCTAAATGCAGATGTGGTTCACAATGCAACTCTACATGGTAAGGAAATAAGCTTGCCTAACATCTATGAAAAACAGTTCCATTCAAGTCTCAGCAGCAGCAGTAAATTCAATAGAAGTTTGCTTTTCTTTATAAATGATTACAGGCAGAAAGAAAGATAGGTATGGTAATAAATGAATTGAAGCTGTAATGGATACTGACAGTTTGGAATAAAAGCTAGAAAGGTGGCTGAGTGCAGCAACTAAGCCATGATTTCACATTCTGCAGATTTTATACCAGTGCTTGTGTGACTTCTGAGATCTGTAAAATTTATCCTTAGCACATCATTTTTTTTCCCCCTTCACTGAATTTAATCTTGCTATTCTCCTTATGCTGATTGACTGACATTAGCTATTCAGACAAAAATGAAGCTGCTGGGTGAAAGAAGAGAGAACTAGAAATTATTCGGGAAGGATTTGGAACAGTTTCCAGCACTGATTGTTCCAGTTAGAGATGTACACATGCCCAGAGGGCCACAGGATTTGGGTGGAGACTGTTACACTGAGTATAGTGTTGAGAGAAGAGAAAAAACTCTGGGGTTCCTTTGATTTTCCTACTCTTCTTTAAAAAAGCTGAAAACAAGCAGTGAAATATTTATGTTTTCATCATTTATACACATACATACCCAAACGTATACATACCCAGTTTTGTATCATTTAATTTTCATGCATTCCATAAAGTCAAATGTTTTGGCTATGATTTGATGGACATTTCCAAATAGGTTGCTGGAACTCAGGAAAACCTATCTGATAATTCAATACTGGAAAATTTCAAGTTGTGAGGTGAAAATTTTTTTCTTGGTACAACTGCTAATTAAATCCAAGCAACTGAATAGTCATAAAAATTATGACTGAAAATAATTCATTGCATAGTTTTGAGAACAACTTACAGGCAAAATTTATACATTCATTATTTCTCTAGTCCAGAGTTAACATTTTATTTAATTAAAGTTTATTACAAGCTAAATGTTGTTTTCCACACAGCTTTTACATAACATAAAATATTGTCTCCTACAAAGAAAAGTGGCTTTTGTTATGAATTATGTCTTTGGTTTTCTGTAGGCATCAAATCATTATCTGCAAAATAGTCCTCTCCATTTGTACATGTCAGAAACCTGTGCATGCAAAATCAATCAAGATTCCTATCACACTGCCCTGAATCATGTCTTTATTAGATTACTTCGGAGCTGGCTGAGTCACACTGCAAGACAACCTCTGCAAGGTGGGAGAGCTGCACACCATGACATTGGCTGGATGCCCTGTTCAGAGCTGCTCTCACTTCTCCTTTCTCCAGCAGTTGGTACTGGCTAATTCAGGTGTTTCTGCAAAACTACTGAATCTATTTCAATATGGCAAATGATCTCTTTTTCTTGTCTTTTACACACTGTATGGCCTCATAAAGAGATGACTGCCCATAGGTGCAGGTTTCTTGATTTGTCTTTTGTTGACTTCTAAAAGCATCTTAGAACTTTATATTTCACAACTTGATAAGCTTACATTTTAATACTTGAAAACTGTGAGCTGAACAAAAGGTTTATAAAATCTAGTTGTGAGATAACTCATAAACTGAGGCAGACTAGAAATAAAAACCAGCCTGTATGGAATTGCAGCCATTGAATTTGGTGGAGATCAAATTTCAGCTACATTATATGAAATTAATGCAATTTTTTAGACATGCCAGGATAAATGGAATTAATCCTTCCCCTAGAAAGTATTTACTCTATTTGATACTTTCTATGTGATACTTTTTAAAAAAAGAAGAAAGGCAAAACAAGGATATGCACAAGAACAGAAGTTAAATGGTCTGAGTTTCTACCATCAGTATGTTTACAATTAAAAAGTCCAATATTCAGAGTATACTATCCTTTTAAGTTACTAATGTATTTTAATTGTGTTTTTTGAAGATTACTGGCCGTGTTCCCAGATTTCACTATGGTAAATGAGCTACTGATCTTTCACTGTCATCAAATACGTGTCATAAAATATTTCTGTCAGTGCTGTAGACTTTACATGGTCTGATTGTATGAATGTGAGAATGTACTTAAAACCTTGTTTGAATAACATGAATTTACATGCCTCCTATTTATGTCTATTTTGTCTCACTCTTCATAACTTCTTTATTTGTAATTTTTCTTCAGGAAGGCATTTTTAGGGCTTGAGATGCTCCCTTTAGTTAAACCAGAGCTTGCTTTAGATAAATAGGATTTACTTTTCCTTTCAAACTTAATTACTTTTCAGAATCGTGATCAATTTCCCGCCTTGCTTGCTTGAGGGGAGTGACACTGTAGGAGACCCTTATGCATTTGCTTTGTAATAAGCCTTTATTCATACACTTCAGGCAATGCAATCAGCTCCTCCACTGCAGAGTGCGTGCCTGCGTGTGTGGCTGCAGCCGCAGGCCTGCAGATTGGAATGCTGATGATGGGGGACCAAAAGTGCTGAGGAATGGGTCTGGGAGGAGGCAAGCAATAATCTGGCTGTGACTATCCCTGGCTCTTATGATAAAAAATTGCGCTGCCTTTGATGGCCTCTTTCTAGTTTATTTTTATTTTTAGTAAAGATTTCACGCATAATATCCTACCTACAGAATTTCGGTTTAGAGCTCTCTTTTTAACTTGTTTTAAAAATGTTGTGTAACAGGATTGATTTTTTTCTCTAATAAAAAGGCATACTAATTTGAGATCTTGATAGTTCAAATAAGGAGCCTTCTTGTTGAAACAATCAGTTTTATGTTTCAACTTCTTTCTTGTCATTTTTGTCTGTTTTAAAATAAAGTGAGTTTGAAAACATTAATTTAGTTTCCAGGGATAGAACTTTATAGAAAGCTACAAACATTGTCTATAGTTTTGCTATGACAGTAATATTTCACATGAGCAAGAATCCAGTTATGTTCATACTAATAGAAACCCCCTTCTTTCCCCAGAACATGTCTCACCACTTATTTGGGGCAGTGTGAAAGAAAACTAAAAATATTGCAATCCTACTGGAAAACAATTTAGTTTGCAGACTGCTTCTGAAAAGTCAGATTCCTGACGAATTTACTTGGTATCTAGAGTGATTTTCATGGTTGGACTTCTTTAAATGGACCATAACTTAATCATTTAGTGGAAAGGCTAGTCTATTCCTCTTCACACAAGTGTCATTTAATAGAAATTGATAAAACAGGGAGGCCCATATTGAAAGGTCTCTCCTTGAGCACAGAAACATTTCTGGTCCTTAATCAAACATGTTATCTTGTAGACTTATTTATTTCAATGTTAGAATCATGGAATTATTTGAGCTGAAAGGAACCTTAAATATCATCTATTTCCAACTCCTCTTGCCATGGGCTGGGACACCTCCTGCTTGATCAGGTTGATGAGAGCCCAACACACCCTGGCTTTGAACATTTCAGGGGTGTGGCATTTACAGTTTCTTTGGGCAACCTATTCCAGTGCCTCACTACCCTCATAGTGAAAGCGTTGAATTAAAAGTAAAAATTTGTAAGAGGACAGAGTAAACGACCCTTCAATTCCTCTTTCCATCCTGTGTCAAAACTTCCTTTTATAATTTTGGCTGCTTGTCCTGTCAGTGGGAGAGTAAGATAATAACTTGGTTATGCTTTATTACAATCTCAGAAAAAGAAAAAAAAAAGAAAAAAAGAGTAAATTCTAGTGTTGTGTGAACCAAATATTGAAAACAAACTTTGGGTTAAATTAAATTTCCACTGGAATTTCCATCTGAAGGACTGTAGTGTCTTAACTACAGGTTGCCAAAAGGCCTGGTTTTGAACATTTCCTGTAATCTGTCTTAAATCTATCCTTGAATGAAAATCTTCAGAAAAGGTCTTCGGAAAATAGACAGATGGAAAAAGAGCATTTATTAACTACAAGAAGGGTTTTTTCCTATTAAGTCATTTACACTTATCAAAAGTTTTAAAGCTCAGCTTTTTATCCTGCAATGGGTCTTCTATCATTTGTCTTCTACTAAATAAGTGTGCTGTGACAGGAAGCTTTTCCTGTTGTCTTGGTCTAAATTTAAATTAGTGTGTGCCTCAAACCACGAGGCACGCTGTCTCTGAAGATCTGACAATTCAGCCCAGGAAAAGGGTGGTACATCTGTGAAACTGGATGAGTTGTTTTGTACTCCAGAGAAGGGTGAGGGCTGCATTTAATTTAACTTCATTAATTGTCCCTTGAAAATCATGACAACTTCAAAAGAGCAAGCATTTCTCCAGGAAGACTGCACAAAAAGAGAAGTTAAAGACAAAATTGACAGAGTGGCGCAACTTGTCTATTTCCAGTGCCTGCTAACCTTGGCATCGTTTTGAAGATTAGAGAAGGTCATTCAGAGTATCTTTTTGTTAGCCAATTACAATAACTAGTCCTTATTTTGCAGATTTACCAAAGTTTAGGTTGGACCTTACAGTTTTAAACCTATTAGTCTCTATTTTCTTTACAGTTGTGTATGCAAAATCTGGTCTCTACAGAGAAGACACATCTAAAGCAAAGGATCCTGGTCCTTGTGTACAAAACAAGTGAATTTTAGTCCAACAGAAACATATAAACAAATACTCATTAATAAATTGTGGGGGTTTTTCTCACTCGCATATAAAGCATAGCAAAGATACTCTTGATTTGGTGAAGAGTAAGTAGTTCTTTTTTACTTTAATACAAATGTAAGTATTTTACTTAAAACTAGTATAGAACAGAACAAGGGATTTTTTTTTCATGAAGGCCCTTAAAATATGTTTCCTGGGTATAGCTACATTAATGTTTATATTTGATAGATTTATGTAACTTCACAGGGACAACTATTCCTTTCTACAGGATGGTTCAAAAAGGTTTACCTGAAAATAATAGCTACAGAGAGTGGTTTTAAAATATGATAAAGAAAGAATGGTGCAGACGTCATACTCACAGTGACAACAGAAGAATAAACCAAAACCTGCAAGGTAGAATGATAGACAAACAAATTATTGTGATATGGACATGGAACAGAAATTTGTTTTGTATTGTTTTTCTTTTGTTTTGCCTATGACTGAGACCTCTTTTCTGTTTTAATGCACCTTTTTAAAATTTCTATTAAGGTAAGTCAGGTAGACTATGAAACAATACAGAAAATCCATTCTAAGAATTAACTATAATTATTACTAGGAATCCATTCATGACATTCAGCTCCAATTCCTAACCAGGAACCCAAAAAAAAAAAAAAAAAAAGGGAAATAAAAAGATAATTCCAGTATTTCCAAGAGAAAGAGCTCTAAGTGCTCTTGCTTTCCATTTTCAGTCAATTTTCAGTAATTTAAACTACTGTCTTGGATCTTGCTATATTTTGAAAAGAAGTTAATTGAACTTGTATAAATGAAATTTCCCGACTGCAGTAGTGCCTCAAGCCAACTATGAAAGTAAGACTTAGATCATGAGAATTGCAAGAAAAATTTTAAATCAGTATTTCTAAACTTGATACCTCCTATTACTGAAAATAAATATAGTAGAAAAAAAAACCTAAAACCAAACTGAACTCCTTAGTATTTCCATCAAGCAACATTTTTTTCTTTTTGCAGGGCACTCATTTTTATTTGTCACTAGTGATTTCATTTTGCCTTCTGTGAATTAGTGGGCAAAATACAGAGACAGGGGAAAGAGATAACTTTATTGCTTCAACCCCATCACTGCAGCATGGGAGTTCATCAAAGTCTCATTTTCTTGTGTATGTATATTGTATATTAACCTTATTGCTCACATTATAATTACATAAATATATTTTATATTTTTTTCTTAAGTAGGGTATCACCTTATCCTGTGGTTTATAACAGGAGGCTAAATTGAGATGCTGGAGAGGTTTTTTTGGGGGGTCTGTCAATCATTTCAGAATTCTATCCAAAAAATTGGTTTAGTCAGGAGGACAGGAAAAAAAATGGAGGTCATTATTTTAGAAAAAGTGTTGAAAAGGTGACAAACTGAAGAATTATGCATTATGATGCTCCATCCATATTTGCTTTTGAGTTTTGATAATTTTGCAAATATGGTTTTATTAAATATTATAATATAATTAAATATTATAATATAATGGAAGAAATTTCTTGATGAGTGTTTCCAATGCATTTGCTTTTATAATTCAGTAGGAATGTGAACAACTTTTTTTTTTCTGTGCTTTTCTAAATTCTCAAGTATAGTGCTACCAAAGTCCATAAATTTCCTTGTCATAATTTCTGTCACTAGACATATTTGACAAATGTCATTCTCCATTTTCAACTCTTTCAGTTGTGAGGAAAATCATACAATATTTTTTACAAAAACAATCGTAGTTAAACCATGTGTCTGATGTATTTTTCTCAGAAAGACCTGAACTTTTACTTATGAATAATGGAGACAAAAATACATTTTTACAGATTATCTAAAGGCAGATATTTATGTGGAAAAAAGGAGAAACTTGTGCCTCTTTTTAACAGCAAACAAGAAAATACTTTTCAAATTCCAATTCACAAGTTTCTATTGACAATTTTCAGTGTTTGCATTTTTTTCTGTGAAATCACTTATGACACACCTTATTTTTCAGTGTTTCTATTTCTCAGTATTCAAAGTGATATATTAAAATTCTGATGTAATTTTTCATGATGAAAACCTCATGCTTATGTTTCCAGACTGGACACAGGGAAAAAAAAGATTACAAAGTACAATGAACACCACAGCTGGAATTCATCCAGGTGAACTCAATTGTTCAAAAGTTCTTAAATATTTGAATGTTAGCTAATCATTAGAGTTAATGGAAAGGAACAGGAACCTTTTCAACTGAATCATTTCTTCAATTTTATATACCTATTTTAGGATGAGATTAATCATTCTCCTGAAATTCACACATTTCTGCACACAGAATATAAAGACTATGTCAGGTGGCTAATACTAAGACATCTAACTTTTGGACAACTGAAAATTAGGCATGATGAACTGCATCTATAATTTGTTGGAGTGGGAATTGTTTCGAACTTAAGAGTCAAAATGTGTTCAATTTTCAATCTCCCTGTGGGCCATTGTGGGAGAGAATAGCAAAATCTCTCCGTCCAGTAAATTGATCAGATCACTAAAGAATGTTAAATTTAGTCTTTACAGAAATTACAATAAAGAAACATGAAAGATTGAGCCATAGAATTCTCTGAACCGTTGAAAAGGATTTGAATTGAATGTATCTTCCAATCACTCCTGTTTGCAGCAACAGAAATCTGCATAAGAGAAATTGTCCATCCCCAGTCATGTGTTACACAAACCAGGAAACAACATCTGATGGTGTTGCAGAGAAGTATTTCGAACCCTGTGGAGGTGTGCTGCTCTTTTCTACTCAGATTTGAACCCATTGATTGGCCAGATTTTGCATGTATATACATATATACATATAAAACCTGTTCACATATATGTATATAAACTGTATTATCTCTGAATTGTGGACAATATTCCGAGATTAATGTGTTACTTTACAGTGGGTTAAATTGCTGATGGTGTAAGTTAGCCATTATACTGAAGATAAAATTTGCCATTTAAGTTCATTTAAGTTCATTTAAGTTCAGAGTGCTAGTCTTGCTGAAAGAATAGCACACCACTGAAAATAAGCAAATTCTTTATGTATCTTTATGATGTTCAGGACCAAAGTTCAGAATTTCACATGATACTGCAGACTTGTTTCATGTGGAGAGGCAGACCAGTATCCACAGGTATCTCTCACAGTGTTAAGTGGGCTTTGATGTTCTCTGTAGTGAGGTTGAGATGTTTTCAAAGAAAAATTGTCATCGACTTTTTGAATGTCATTTCAGTCGAAGTCCAAATTAATACTGTGTGTGTCTGTTTTGGTAAATTAGAAGTTGCATTTATTTCTTGCCCATTTGGTCATTTGAATAATTTCTATGGCCAATCTTCCATTTGAAAAAAAAATCAGTGTTTTTAATCTTAAGAAATTCTGAGGTGTGCACATACTCTGGGCTGCCAAAAGAGAACAGCCTTAATTGACCTTCGGAAAAAGCAACATGAAATCACTTGCAAATTTAAACTCTTCAGCGTGAGAAAGCAATGGCTTATGGAAAATACCTGAGAAGAGAGGAAACTCCTGGTCCATGACAATGGGCAGGAAGGAAAAGGCACAGTCTCTTCTGGAGGTCCAAGCTGCAGTGTGGGCAGGGCATAAGCCTACATTATGTAGGAAATGCCCTACCTTAACAAAATTAAATTATATCTGTCTTCTGTTTCTGTCTTTGTAAACAACTAGATATGGTACAGGGTGAAACAATAACAATGTAACTCACACCAGTCTTGACAGAGAGTTTTTCTGGGTTTTTTATCTTTTTGGTCTTTATTATATGCCCCAATTATTCTTTTCATGCTGTGTGGCATGCAGTTGTCTGTTTAAGAAGGACAGGCAACAGACATATGGTTTGTGAGTAATAAAATATTTTGTGGAGAGGATACAGCTGTTTCTAGTTTAATATCTGCCATCTGAAAGTGTCTGTACTGCACAGAAAAGGCAAAGGAGAGAAACATTATCTCTGGGAAGCATACCAACACTGTTTCTAGCAAATCATTTCTGAATCTAGACATGTGCTATAAACTGATAAACATCCTTTACTTATTGTCCTGAGCAGACTACTTATTCTATTTCAATCTTTTCCAGCAGTCTACTTGATTTCATCCTTTATAACTAAACATAGCACTGATTGACCAAAGAAATCAAAGAGATGCCTCAGGTACTCATGTGAAATATATATTTTGTATAATTTCATTCTATGACTGTGATATTTTCCAACCTTATGTCCTTCTCTAGAAGGGACTTATATTGCTTCAGATCTGGGATCTTCCCATCAGCAACTGATATATTATAAAGGACATCTGTCGTTCTCTTGATCCTAACCACTGCTAGTGGCCCCTAGCCAAGCAGACATCAAAACCAGCAATTTTTCATTACCTCGTTATTATCTCAGAAAGCTGGAAGTCCTGCTCAAAGGCATGAATTTAAAAGACGTGAACAAAATCATAAATGGAGCCTTTTTCATTGCAGAATATTTTATGGCCGCCATATTTGCAGATAATTCTGTTGTTTAGAATTATGTAGGGCTGGGTAAGTAAAGGTCTTATTCTCCTAAAATCTGCAGAGACTTGCCCTCATATGAGGGCAGTAGAACAGTTTGTAAGATTTTTCAGCTCTATAGGAAGAGTCAGGTGCCTCAAGATGAAACGAAAGGAGCTGCAAATCTGGTTTCAGACCTAGCCTGGAGATCAATAGGACAGACACTGGTTAAAAATCCACCCAGAGCGGCAACCTTGGCCCTTCCTTTAGGGATTAGGGGCAATGTTGCTATCAAGCAATAGTTCAGACATTACAACAATCCCCCCTGATGCAGAAGACCTATTCTATAAGATTTGTTTAGCCATGGAGGGCACAAAGCAATTTCCCCCATGTTGCAGGAATGCACTACATATCTGAGGTGAAGTTACAACCCGAACTGGAAAAGAAAGCGCTCTCCCTGTGGAAGTTGGATGGCTGAATGAAGGTCTGATGCTGGGCCATTACCTGCCAGGGGTAAGGTGATGCCAGTAGTAAAGACACAAAAATTTAATTGCCTTCCTCACCTCCCATCACTACAGCTATGACTTGGGCTTAGCCTCATCTTGGTGTGGCCTACCTGTATCTTAGAGTCCTGTGCCGATGCTTGTACTTGTTTGATGGCTATAGAAGTTAAATCATAGAAGCATAGAATGGTTTGGGTGTGAAGGGGGCCTTAAAGATCCTTTAGTTCAAACCCCCCTGCCTTGAGCAGGGATGCCATCTACTAGATCAGGTTGCTCAAAGCCCTATCCCACCCAGCTTTGGGCATTTCAGGCATTTACAGCTTCTATGGGCAACTTGTTACACTGCCTCTCCAAACTCTAGACCTATTGTCTTTCAGTTTAAAACCATTGTCCCTTGTCCTATCACCTTGTAAAAAGTCTTTGTTCTTTACTTCTCCTTCACTAGTGAAACCCACTATTTTAAAGTGAGATGTAAACTACAGGCTCAGGTGGGCTGACTGGCCCTTCTCTCCAATGCTGACCCCTCCTGACAGATCAAGTAGCAGAGCTTGGGTGTCCTGAGCCCAAAATGGGAGGTGGCTGTCTCTCTGAGGGGCACTGTTCCGTCAAGAGCCAAGGCTGCTGTGGAATGGACATGTGCTTCATCTGTGGCAAATGCCTAAAACAGAAAGAAGGAACCTCTGAGCAGGGATTTTTCTGAGATGAGAGAAGAGTTATCATGTTATTGCCTCTTCAGACCTGGGCTCTTAAGAATTCATCAGCTACTTAAATTTCTCCATTAGCAAACATCTTTAAGAATGTTGTTGTTTAAAAATTATTTTGAAAACCTGCCACATTTTCCTTGGGCTTTTACAATACCATTTTATTTTTGGTTTTTTTTCTTTTTTTTTCCCCATCTTTGAATAGTTTCTTTAACAAAATTTGGATTTTATGGCACAAGATATCAGCATTTTGTTCCACTCTAATCAAACTTATCATGCTGCATTTACAGTGGGCTGGTAAAATTAAAACACTCCCTGATCTCCTTTACTTAATAACAGAGGTATTTCTGTAAAAATGCTTAGACTGATACAGTTGATTTAAGTGCATTGGAATTTCATCAGCTATACTGGTGTCAAACTGCACCTACACAGATGCATAATTCTTCCAGTGGAAACTCACAGGAGGTACTGATTCAGTATGTGCTGGATGCTATAAATAGATATTATCCAGTTTGTAAATAGTCCACAGTGAAGAGAGGAGGGCCTTTACATTATTTGAAAGCAGTAAGATGCAAAATCTCTGTATTTATTTGACTTACCTCCCTTAGGTAACAGCCAGTTTTAAAAATTAACAAAAGAAAATGCTTTGGTTTTACATGTTTAACTCTAAAAGCCTGTATATTTCATATCTGCTTGAGGAATATAATATTCATGAGAAAATGAACTCAGATTTCTCTTTTGAGGCTAAATGATACTGGTGATACTGGATATTTTACTGGAAAGAGACATATGTAACACCAGTGACCAGAATATCTATGAATATTAAATACAGGTTCAATACATTTTTTTGTCAAAGATAAAATATTAGTTTCAATTCTAATGGGATATGGTAAAATGCAGGTAATAATATTCAATTATTTGAGGTTTTCCAAGTGGGTGACAAACTTTTCTGCTTACACTTCCAGTCAAACTCTGTTCCCATAAGGCTCTCATGGATTGACAGGCTTTAACATCTACTATAGGCTAACAGAAATTAATAAGATTTTAATATTCTTTTATTGCCTTCAACCCAGTAGGAGGACATACGACATAAAAATTTAGACTGGGAGAAAAAGTTATTGATTTATTGCTCTTTTGTTAATCAGATCTATTCTAGGTTGTGTCTTTCTGTTTATTCCATTTTCAAGTATTTTCAAGCTGTTATGTCAGAAACAGTAACCTATATTTTTATTTTATCCTAGATTTTATACTTTCCTTTTTATCTTATTTACATCAATGTTTATAATGTAGATTTCATTGATAAAAGTTTAATATTAGTGTTTTAAAAGCCTTCCTCTTTACATAACTTATTACTGTATTGTGATAAAAGTAAAATACAAACACAAGAGAGGCAGTGGAAGATATTGCTGTACTTCTAATGTGCCCCAAGTAATGAATAGGCACTTGAAATAACTGAAAACAAAAAGTACATAGACAAATATAAGCATGCAATGGTAATCCACTTTGAGATACCAGTGAAAAGTGATTGAGAAAATGAATAATTATGGATTTTATTGATATTTGGATGGTGGCCACAGAAGCAGTAAAGGTATTGGAGAGGTGGTTTATTTCTTATTAAACAAGTGCCTATCTGGACTCCTTTTCTGATGTTCTTTATTTTGATCCTATTGAAACATTTCATTTTGACTTTGATTTCTTTTCAGATTATATTGATTTTATCTAGTCTAATATAAATCATGATTTGTGTTCATTATTGAGTAAAGACTTATCGGAATTGATGTATTCTAGACTGACCACTATTAAATAAATTCGGAAGATACATAAATAATTGCTTTTGTTTAAGAATGCTAAGTCTTCCTTTTATTCTAATGTTAAATCTTTGGATTTAATTATAGTTCAAAATAAATAGACACTTCAAAATGTCCTAATTTTCATTTGAAAGAAGATTTTTGTTTTTCTATTGAGCATTAAATAAATTAACAAATAAAAAGGGTAGAACATTTTTCATATGGGTTTGAGATTTCACTACTGTGTTGCAAGTCTTTCACAGGAACAAATTAACACATTGTCCTACTATTAAAAATAATTTTGTAATTTAAATAAAGTCAGTTAAACTTACACAGGTCAGTAAATCTGGACACTTCTTTAAATCTTTAACATTTTGTTATTACAGTTATAGTCTTATTACTCAGGACTATTTCATTTTACATGAATTCTGGAGTGTAATAAATAGCCTGAAAAAGAATGTCATAAATCAAATAATTTGGTGGAAATTAAAGTCAACATTTACAGAACTAGAGGAACTTCTCTGATTCTCGTCTGACACACCCTCCAAATTTCATGTTCATTCTTCAAAGTATAGGCACAAGGTTTCACTTAAAAATATAATTTCTTTTATATTGTCAACATGGTTCTTACCCTAACGTTATTCTCAGAAACATCTGAGTCATCTTAACAGGAACTATTTAAAAAGTTTATGAGAAACAGGGATCCAGCTATTTCTAACAGTTACCAGCAAAGCTGCATAATTATACAAAATGAACAATATTATTTGCTGTTTTCCCTTTCTGCTGTTTCCCACAAGAGCTGCACATTTGTGCATCAACCAAGTATATCTAGGGGGAGGGAAAATGTGTTATTCCCACTGCTGTGTTCCTCTACACACTGCAGTTTGTAATCTTTTTAGACACTATTCTCCAAACTACCATTTTAAATGACTAGCACAGGATGACTCTGATTATTTACCATTCATCATTGCACCTGGAGAGTGCTGTGATTAACTCCTGGTCATGCCTGTGCTTGTAGGAGCTGTGTGATGTTTTTAAGATCTGTCCATGTTTCCTCATTCCCACTCAGTGCCAGCTCTGGTCCCAGTCTCACTTTTATCCTCTCTTATATCTTTCATAGCAAAGGAATTTGAGGATGTAGGCATAGATAACTAATTTTAAATCCTCTCTTTGAGTCTCCAATGGAGGTATTTTCAGAAGAGTGAACATTTTTCCTCTTCCCCACCTTAAAAAGTTCAGCAAGATTTGTAACTGCTTGAGCCCTTTGCTTCTTGGTGAAAAAAAAAATATATTCCATCTCTAGTAGCTTTCAAAGCATCCAATTTGCACTAAGAGAAGTACTGAATAGAAGTGGGAAAGGATTTCTCTTAGAGTAACTCATTCTAATGCTAGGAAGTTTGCATACTAAACATATTGTAAATTGATTAATTATGAGAATGATCCACATAAATATCCTCCACTATTTTGAAAATTAAATGTGCCTGACCATTGATCTGCCAACAGTAGTTTAGCTCTAAAATATTCTATTAGGAACTGCATGACTTAATTTCTATGATTTGTGTATTCTTATTTATTTACATATTGTAGCAATTTATCATAGAAAAACCATATGGCAGCCATAAACTTGAGCAGATTATGTTCAAGAATTTTCAGCTCCAAACTGAAACAAAGTAAATTTCTATTTCATGCTGATGTATTCTCCAAGTTGTTAAGTAGCTTTCTAGGAAATGCATGCTGGATCTCACACAAAATGTATGCTTTTTCCTCTTATTAAATGTATTGCCGAACTAAACAGACTCCTTTTTATGATGCTGTTAAAGAATTTTTTTCACTTCTCTCTATGAAGTTTTATTGATAACTGAGATAGAGCATAACACCTCAGCCCTCCTCAAACAATGTATTTTGGTTTTATGTATTTACTTTGAGTATGCAGTTTCTATTGAGATACAGCACGCTAGCAGCTGCCACTAAAATTTTATCGATAAAAAAGTAAAAATATCCTTTTCCTTATTCTCTTGTATTTTTATTAATTTAGCTAATTTGATTCTATAATGTCTATTGTTGTCACCTTTGCAAAAAAAACTGTAGAAATTCCATAGACTCTTCCCACTCTTTAAAAATTCAGTTTATCTTGTAGCCACCAAGTAACCTTTTACATAGGAGCCTGTTCTTACAAGGTCTGCCAAAAATCTTGCCACAGATAAATATTTTATATTTTTCCAGGTCCTGAATATCATCCTTTTAGCAATCATTAAGCTTGTATATATCCATTTGGATGATGCTTTAGGGATACTTTTAACTCCCAAAATGTCAGACCAAATGCAAACAGAAGGTTCTCAGCATATTTTGCTCCCAATCATTTGACATTATGAACTTAAATAATATACTTTTTCATTCTGAGAAGATGGTTATGGCCTCTCCTAGAAGTTAAGCATATTATCTCTTTAATGTTTTCTACATCATATGTACTTTCTCTTCCAGTTCGAGAAGAAAATTCCATAGCAACTTCCAGATGTCAATAACTCAATAACTCCCTGGAAGAAAAACAATACTGGTAGAACAATGGCATGAAATTTATGCTGGATTATCCCCATGAATGACATTACGTTTGGATGGACAGTTTACGTGAAAGTTTAGAAATTTAATGGAAAGTGCATTTACTCTTTACTTTCTTTTATGACAGTTTTGTTGTAAAGGAAAGGAAGAATCTTCTTTCACAGAACTTTCAATGGCTCAGGTGAATTATACTTACTTTATATAGAAAGGAAATTAGGAATAAAATACCTTCTCCTGTGAAAAAGTCCACAATATTTTTAAAAAGCACAAAGAATATATTTTATAAAGGATTGTAAACTCAGTACAATATGCCACATAAAAATCAGCATTTGATATACTGTAAGGTACTGATGTTCATATATTGATACTACACTAAACTATGAGAAATATGCTGATGTGGTTCAGTGCATACTCTTTGGGATTCATCTGACTTCAGTGTCTTCAGTGGAGATACAGTAAATCTATTTAAGAGGCCAGTGCAATAATATATCTCACCAGCACATATCTAAACCAGATCATTCAATCAATCACACAACAGCTGAATTTTACCTGTTTTACTAGTGCTATAACTTACAGTAACTTTATCTGTCCTCCAACTTCCAAGAGCAAAAACAACTCTTTGGGAAAGCTTAGGAAAACAGCAAAAAAAAGTAGAAATAATGAATGATTAGGAAAAAAACCTCTTAATTAAGCTGTGAAGCACAAGGAATAATGGAATTGGCCATCAGAAAGGACATAAATCTGATTAAAATCTTTTACTAGACAAAATACTAGGCTTGTGCAGAAAAGTTCCAGACTTACTAGGAAGTGGGTCTCTAATTTAACTCTGTTTGCCTGAGCAAGAGTAAGACAGTGAACTTTCAAGCAGGTAACACAGATTAGGTCTTAAAGTTCAAAATAATCATCAGAATCAAAATTTAGTTCTTGTATTGCAATGTAATTTCTGGTTATGTAAGACTGAACAAGTATCTCTGTCTTCCTTACAAACAGTTCAAAAGTTACTGACTGTAAGTCAAAATGTATAAACTTTCTCTTAGAGTCCAGCTCCCCTAAATTTTATACTGCCGAAATACAACCCTGAATTCTATGCTGCAAAAATCCCAAATTCCTTACACATCCAACTTGTAAACCATTTCAATATCCAAGTGAAGCACTATCGAGGTGATCTATTTTCATTGAAGAAGAATTTTCTCATAAAATCATGCAAACAAGCATTGCAAGTTCAAGTGTCATGAAAGTCTGCACATGCAATAAGACTTTTTGGAAAGATATGGGACTATCTGAATGTTTAATGATAAGTCAAAAATTAATGGGGATGTTAATACTATGTATTTCATATGCTGATATCTCCACAAGTGCTAGTAGTCATGTGGCAAACACAAATTATAAGTTTCTCAGCTCAAAAGGAGCATAGAGCTGAAGATATTCTCATGACAACCAGTGTTTTGAAGAATAGAAAATCTGTAGGACTGCAGAGTGTGTTGACACACAATCTAAAAATTAAAGGCCAAATTTTTCTGGTCTAATAACAAGATGTACTCATCAGATGCACTGAAAATCAGAAATTTAGAGAGAAGAACAATATAAAGTTTACAGATGTAGGATTTGAAGTACAAGGATAGAATGACACTTTCCCAGAAACCACTCTGTTGACACTTAAGGAACTTGTTAGCCAGGGTTGTAAAGGTTTCTGACCTCATAGGTTACAACATCAACATCAGGGGAAAAAAAGAAAGAAGCTTACAGATGGGATATTTTACATCTGTAAGGTGGTGTATCACAATCTGTAAGATGATGTTTATATCTAAGTTAATTAAAAGTTCTTCTGTCAGAAGGAAGATGTGCTTAGAAAGATTTTAGCAATCAATATGATGCTTTTTCTCAATGACAAAGGGAACTTAGCTTTAGGTGACATACTGCGCTCAGAAATTTATTTGTGGGCAAAATAAAATGTGAAATTAATTTTTCCCAATAATTCACTCAAGAAAATAAAGATGTTAAGTTATGAAATGACATGTAAGTCTTTTTCTCTTGGCATTAAAGAAATGGGTTCTGTAAATGGAAAAAAGTGCTTACCTTTGAAAATGCAGGGTCCAATTCACAAAAGCCTTTCATACCATTTGTGTGAGTTTATTTAATCTACTAAGCAAGTGCACTAAAAGTGATTGTAGTCACAGTCCTGCTGCTTATGTACTGATTTCTAGAACTCCATTGAAAAGACTAGAATACAGCCTTGCTGTTTATTCCATCTAGTGCCAGATGAAATTTAATGGAGTATGCTCCTTGCTTCAGAAAACTGCAGGTCTCAGCTCGCTTCATTGTCCCATCTGCTTCCCTTGTGAAATGTCTCAGTCACAATTAGGCCTTGGGTAAGCAATCTTTAGGCAACTAAATGAAGTTCTATGTCTCTACAGCTCTTCTAGGGACTGAGACCTACTCCTGTATAATGACAACTATTTTAATCCTAGAGATTAAGCTGTGGACTGTCAGATCCAGATGTGGGTGTACTCAAGTTGCATAACAGTTATTCTCTCTCCCTAAAGGAAAAGAATTATGATTTATCTTAACTGGAGTTTCTGTTTCAGAACTGTGCTTCATTACAAAACTCATAAACTTCATAAACATGGATTTCCAAAAGCATGTCTACATTGTACTTAAAGGAGCCAGCCTGGATTCAGAATCAGGCCTGGGTAAATTGAGTTTTCAAGAGACTCTGCCATTTCTGAATCAGCAAGAAGGAGCTGCAGTTGGGAGGTATTTTTGTAAAGGGCAAGCTTGTATCTAAATACATGTAAAGAATGAGCAATTGTTATTTGATGAGAAGTGGCTGGTAGACACATAATTGTTTTCTGTCTGGCACAGAGGTAAATGAAGTTTTTACTGTAAGCACAAATCTTGTCTTGAATGAAGGTATTTTATATAAATTTACAGAAATTCTAGGAAAATACAAGCTTTGTGTTTTGTTTTGACTTGATAGCAATATTTTTATAATCTGATTTTTGCTTGAAGTAAATTAAAATTACACTGGGAAGTAGCAAATCAAGTAATTTCTGGTTGATTTTACTAATCTATTTATCTATTTATTTAGATCTTTTTTTCTAATAATGAGCCTGGATCTCAACCATAATGATTATTTCTACATTAGTCAGCTAAGAAGTGTCAAGAAACTTTTCTAGGAACTGAAACTTGGCTGTCTACATTATCCAATTTTTAGAAAAATCCTTGAAAATTTTGTGGTCTATAAAACTAGAACTCTGAAATAATTACCGATTTATTTTTTTCTTTTTTCAGATTTAACAGAGAATATTCAATAGAAAAGCTTTTGAGGTTTTTTTTTCAGTTTGAAAGTTTATTAGATGTTTGGCAGATACTGGCCTCAATGACAGTGAACAATCTCAAGCAATTTTCTAGCACAGAAGTTGGCAAAATTAGCCAAAAATAGAGTGAAATTACTCTTTAACTACCAATAATTAATTATTTTCTTTCTTGTTTTAAAGTATTTGCCTTTTAAAATTTATGTTACAGCATGATAAAAATGGTGACCATCATAAGGCCTGTTATTCTGTTTGCACTTTTCTGTGTTTTAGACACTTAGCGATTTTAAAGCTGGTTGACCAAAAACAACCATTTAAGACAGGGACTCATCACCTCCCTATATAGCAGTATAAATTTTCACTATTGATTTCTATTACTCTTTTTATATTTGAAAATATTTAATTTTAATATACACTGGGTTTTTCTAAAATTTCCTTTCATATCAGCACACCTATTAATCATTACACTAACACTGTTCCCTATGACTACTTGTCTCTACTACTAACATCTTTGGGCCTGACATTTCCTAGAGGGCCTTTCAGAAATTCAACTAAATTCTTCAACTTACATTGAAGAATTATTTTTTCATTATTTTTTCAATTCTCTTGACTAAAATGAGGTTTCAGAACTGTGATTCATATTTACAGGAGTTTTGTTGATTTCTATCATATTATGCTCATTTGTGTGCTTTACAAGTCTCTAAATACATTTTCAGCTAATTTAGCTAATACTAAAGTCATGTTCACTGATCTATAATTTATAGATTCACCCCTAACACATCATTTAAGATGGCTGCAATACTGGCTACCCTCCAGTCTACTCACACAATTGTGAGAGTAGATTGTAAGTGGAGATTAATGAGAAACTCTGTTATTTGTTTGCAACTCAGTCAGTTTGATAGGAATTTTCAGAGGTCGCTAATGTAGTTAGGTTCCAAAATCCTATTAACATTTAGTGAAGAATGTGCATTGTACTCCCAGAGCTCTGAAAAACTCTTAATTTTCAGTTGTAAGTGCTCCTCAGTGAATGCTGTTTCATCCTAGTCACACAGTGATATGAATTCACAGCTTAGTATAACACCTTCCTTTTTAATGCAGCATCACCTTAGCTACACTAGAAATGAAGCTTAATGCAGAAATCATTACTTCCTTTTTATATAAAGTATAAAGTGGTAATAACAGTTGTGTCCTTCTGGCCATATCCTGAACCAGCCATTGACTAAAATACTTCCATTTCTTGCTCGTTGCTCAGTTTTGTTCAGCATACCTGTAAATGTCATTAACTTTGTTAATATTTTGGATATTCCTCTTCCTTGTCTTTCAAGGACTTTTTTTTATCCTGTGCAGTCTGTTTTTCCCGGCTTGGTTGTTACCATATGATGCCAATATTTCCTTGCAGGTACCGTAGCAGCTCTGACCTCTTGATTTGCAGTGCTTGCTCTGAATTCAATGCTGTTTTCAGTTCCTTTCTAGAGCTTTGGGGTAGAGCTAGAAACCTGTAGCTTTTTTAAGGCTCACTGATAGGTGTTGGAGTTCACTTATGTACACCATCTTTTTTAAAGTAACCAAGAGATGCTTGAACTGTGTTACTTTACATTGTAAGTCTGTGTTGAAGAAGGATGTACAGCAGTAGAAGGCAGTCTCTAAGCTGCCTTTTACAGTCAAGGATAAAACAAAAAACAAAACAAATAAATAAAAATATCTAAAACCTCCAAAAAATAAGCAAAACAAGCGAACAAAAAACCCCCAAAACCAAAACAAAATAAAAAACCACAAACATTCACCTGAAGAGTACCTTGCTCCTTCTGATAACTAAAAAATCCTGTAGAGAAATTCTGCTACACAGACAATTGTATGTGATTGCCACAGGTATAAGATACAGAAAATACTGGTTAAGACACATGGGTAGAGTGGATTGAAATTCTTGTTGGCATTCCTAAGACTACAAGAGAAAAATCTTCTTAGATTTGCATCTTGCAATCAACACAACACCAGAGGATAAAATTTGACATTAAATAACCATTATCATTTGTGATCATTTGTAAATGAAACACAGAAACATATAACTGAGATCTCAGGCTGAATAGTCAGAAATAGAATTGGAAAAGTCTATCTTTATCTTTGACTGATTTTAAACTGTGCTGTGTACTGGAAGTAAGACCCATCACTAGAACAACATACAATAAATAATAGTCAAAACACAAATTATGTCCTTGCATATATAGTCATATAACTATATGCTAGTTATATAACAAAAAAAAAATACAATTACTATTTTACATCAGCGCATTTTTAGCTTTTGTACTTCAACAATCTTATCTTGGAGTGTTTGCTAGTTTAGTAAATTATTACTATGTTTTATCTAGGTAGACTAGTGTATTTTTTTTTTTTTCTTCTAATTTACAT
>VZTB01003888.1:40417-52370 GCA_013397245.1 Thryothorus ludovicianus
CAGTTTGTTTTGGTGGAAGAAAGAAAGATCAGGAATTGTTTGCTTTTGATCAGGAGTAAAGAACAAGTTTTCTTGAGTGATAGCGAAGATACTGATTTTCTGCCAGAATCCTTCCTGGAAAGAACTGAATTAAAACAAAACAAAAAAAAAAATTTGATCTCTGAATGTTTAAGATGCAATGTTTGAAAAAATGTTCTCAGACTTCAGAGCATCTGTAAATATATGTTCTTGACCAAAAATTGTGGGTTTAATATCATCGTGTTCTTGTTTAATATTGTAGTCAGAAGTGACCCTGAGGATAGTGGCTTCAGTATAAATAGGAGAAAAACCCCTCAAGGAAATAACTCCCTGAGATTCTTACTATTGAATGACCGGAAGGAAAGATAAAGATTTCTTGTAATTTCTTTCACAGAAAAGTTACAGACAGCATTTATAAATATTACATGTCAGAAAACCAAGATCCACTGAAATTAAGAAAAATGTTTTATATTGTTGAATTTAATAGAAATAGGACTGGCATCAAAATCAAGCTGGAGAACACATAACACAAAAAATGTGTCTTGAGGGTGACAAATTTTGTGGAGTTGGGTTATTTTTTAAATTTGCCCACTTGTTTGACCCAACAACATTTGTAAATGGTAAAATTGGATTTGAAACATGAAGGAACAGTAGTGGTCAATTTGAAGTGATTTGAGAATTAATCTAAAACACTTGTTTATCTTAATTTGTTTTACAAATCATAAACTTGACAAAAAACTGTGATCTAGCATAAAGTCATTATGTATGATGTTATAATTGCTTTTTTCCAGGATTCTTATGATTTCTAACAGTGAAATATCTATATTCTACAGAACACCTTGTATTAAAGTAAATGAGGCTTCTAACAGAGTCTTAAGGATTTAGAGATGTGAGATGCAAAAGGAGCCTTTGTTTGCTAATTTTTTAATTTATATTTGTTCTGCTCCAACAGAAGCACATTTTAATTTTATGGTAAAGAAAAGAGATACTAAAAACCAACAACTGTGTGCATTCATTACTACTGAAATGAAGGCTTAAGTAGGGACAAAGCAGTAAAAGGAAATTGAATGTTAAAATGGTATTTCTCTGCATCAGCTTCCCAGTTTCTATTTTAAATATTGGTTGCAGAAGCCAAAGCAAATATACATCTGTTTTGCATTGCAAACTGACTTGACACATTGAACAGAGTATTTAATCTGTTTTGGACGCACAGAATGCAAATCACCATAATACCTAGGTGCTATAGTGATGCCTAAGAGTATTGAAGATTTGCACTATGATGTTTAACCTATTGTGTATTGAATTTGTGTTGTAATGTTATTCCAGTGAATACTAGATTTTGTCACATACAAAAGCTTCAGCCTTATGATTGCTATATCCTGCACCTACACAGCCCTTTAAGTCTGTAATTGCAAATGCGAGTGCATTATTAATGGTAAAAATTATCTCCCTGCTTTGGACATGCAAATAACATATCATCATGCTGGTTGCTCAGTTCCATCCAGCATACTAGTAGATGTTATCAACTTTTAATTGTTTGCATATTCGTCTTCCAGGGGAAGTGATCAGACAAAATGTAAATATTTATATAATTTTTCTCCTTTCTTTCTTAGTCTACAGGCCTGCAAAACCACAGAAATTCGGGGATTATCTGGAAGCCACAAGGAAGCATCATTTTGAAAGGTACTAATTTTCTCTACAGCTGACAGTATTTGTAAATTATATTTTATTATCCTTCCTCCCTTTCTCCCTTTCTCCCTTCCTTTCTCCCTTCCTTCCTTCCTTCCTTCCTTCCTTCCTTNNTCCCTCCCTCCCTCTCTTCATCCTACTGGGGAAATGCAAGGTCAGTTCATAGTTGCTGTCCTATGAGAATCTTCTCAGAAAATAATTCTCCCAGTTCTCCCAGTACCGTTGAGGACAAAGTGGTGGTGAAATCTTTTTGTCACACATTTTCTATTTGTTTCTTACCACTTTCTGCTTATGCAATTCAGGAACATAAAAGCAAAAGGGATTCTCTGAGTTGGCAAGTCCAGACATCCTGCTGGTAAACAAGTAATATCAGCAATACTATCTATCTTGTGCTATTTAGCTCTTTTTTTTTTCTTTTTGATACCTCTTTTACATTTTCCCTATCATCCTCTTAGTAGAATAAGCAACTCTTTCCACTGTTATATATTTCTTTATTTTTCCTCCACTATACTAAAGGCTTTGGAAACTGTTTCTGCTATTTTACTGCCTCTTTTTTCTTCCCTTCCAAATCCTATTCTACTGTAATCAACCCTGTGAGGTAATTAAAAATTTCTGTATTGTTAGACAAACAAATTGGTTTAGGTACATCTTAAGTTTTATTCGCTTTCTGGTATTTTCACCTGGGTGTTATTTAATAGCAATGACAGGAAAAAAGCTAATTCTAAAGGCAGATTTTTGCCTGGGCAGATGAACCCTGAAAAGGAAACAGAATTAAAAGGGTAAATTTCTGTGCTCAATGTATCTCTGTGAAGTTAGAGGAGCTGTAGTCAGCTGACAGAGATGAGGCTGGACTCTGAATTGAATGGAGGTCTCTCCTTTTCCGTCCATCATCATGAGTACAAATAAATGGAAGAGGGAAACTGTGAGCTGATATTACAGCTGCTGGTGAATGACTGGACCCCTGACAAAGCCCTGGCTCACAGTAAAGCTGAGTAGGATGTGGATGTGACATGTGAGACCAGTAGACACATAACAAATGTCAAATGGAGAAACCTCAAGGGTACCTGAAGAGTTGACTTTTGGGAAAAGAGTCTTGTGAGGGTGACAGCACCATATAAGGCTGAGATCACTTAGGTAACTGCCAGAAACAACAATAGATGCATTAAAAGGGGGAAGAAAAAAAGTTTTGTTTACTTAGGAGAAGGCTGAGTCGAAGAGAAGATGGCTAAGAGATAGGTCAAGAAACAGGAGGAGGGGTAAGCGAATAATGTGACCAGTGTTTTAAGGGTACATGTGAGCAGCCTCCAGCTTGATTATTGCAATCTAATCAGGACACTAAACCTCTCTGTTTTGACAATACCACAGGGGTCAAACCTCCTTTAGAACCTCCTTTTGTTGTAGTGGCTTCCCTGGTTAGAAGGAAATCCATGAAACATTGGATCAAGCACCCTGGCATTACCATGCTCATACCCATTCTCTGCCTAGGAACCAGGGAAGATTCCATCTATCCTAAAGAGCAAAATTAGGTGATTTACTTCACAGCTATAAACATCCTATAGGAACTTTAATATATACTGTTATCTGGATTGCTCTCTTTCTCGTGTTTTTATATTTTGTTTCAAGAAACAGCACTTCAGTGCATGAATTGATCTCTAAGTACACAGTCATATTGGTAATTTATCACCAGTGCCTTACCAAGCTTAATTATTTAATGAGTTAATTTGACATGCATATTGATACATTAGAACCCCACTTATGTCTTCAAATCTCTGCCACTCCAGAATCTCATCCAGATCTTGTTCTCAGGTCACCTTTTCAACACCTTTTCATTGCTTTAGTTATACTTATTTGGTTATTACTTGTCAAAATCTAGCAAATAAATTGTCTTCTATGAAAAAGGAAAATAAAAACCTATGACTAGGAATTATTTAGTATCTCAAAATTTGTGTCATCATCATATTTTTCTTGAAGGCAAATGTCCTTGATAAAAACATTATTTTTCTGACTTTGGAAATCATGGCTTCAAAAATTATGGTTATAAAAAGATGTTTCAAGTTAGTCACCTGAAATGGAGGTATTTAATCATTAGTTACTTTGTTCTATAATTCAGCTCAATTTTCTAAACAGCACACAAGAAAGAAATAAAATGGTTTAATGCACTCTATTGGTCTCAGCTATACTCTCTTTAAAGTGTAAACAACATTAAAAAATAATCGAGCGTATACTTGTAAGTAGCATAAAAAGTTATGGCCATGATTCTGAATGCTATACAGAGTTAATTTATTGTGGAAGCCTTGTGACCTTTTTTATTCCCATTTTCTATTTTTGAGCTAATTGAGCTTGGTCTGGAAATGAAATCACAAATGAATTTATGCTTTAAAATTCAGGGTTTTTAGTGGAATAAAAAGAGCCATCACAGGGTCTCAGTCACCAGAAGAGTAAATTTGGATACTGGTGGTATCATTTGATCTATAAAGATATCTGTCTTATTTAGATTAGCTGTTCAGAGGTAATGAAGAAGATCATTAAAATTGTCTGATCTTCTCCATAAGCTTTTTATGGCTCTGATTAAGTTACTTGGGAGCATTATGCTATGCTTGAGGGGGTAAATTGACTCATTTTTGCAATAGTCTTATTAATTAAGTCTGCTAGAAATCTTGGAGTCCTTTACTGTATCCAGATTGTTTGTAAATAATTTATTTGAATGTGTATATGTGTTCAATGTAAACTTTGTTTCCTGTTCCTTTTTTAATCCTAAAATAGACTTTGCTTCTAGGAAATAAAGAGCAAAATTTAAAAGCCTGGATTTCTGGTTCACTAAATTGTTTGGATAAGTTTATGCAAACTACCCTTCTTCAGCTGGTTATATTTGGAACACTAATTTGAAACATCTTGGAGGAAATCTGTGGATATTTCCTCTTTGCAGAAAGTCAGATTCAGAAATCTTTAAGCTTAGATATTTTAACTACTTTTTGACATATTTTATATGTGTACATTTGCAAATTGTCACATAGAAAATGAAAGCTTAAGGCTGAAGTGTCTCCAATATAATTTATTTTAACTTTTTTGTCCAAATTTTTACTTAAATGGAAAACTTTTAGGAGATAAACTAACTTAAGAATTAATTAAATTTCTCACTAAACTGAAGGAGAAACTCAGCACAGATTTGACAACAGTCTATGAGCCTGCGTGCTTGTTTAGGTTAAGGAAAGGCAAAATTCAAGTCTCTAATTCTGTCTGGAAATCTACACTGTAGTCCTGAACACTTGGTCCTGGTTTGTCCATGGAGGAGCAAATTATTATGAATATCTTTCATTTGATGTTTTTGTGTGTGTAAATAATAATTATAGTGGGATCCCTACTGACGCCAACTCTCACACATCATTGCACTTCTGAGCAATGAACCAGGATTTTTACTGATTAGGGCAAAAATTTGGGTTTGATTATGTTTGGGGGAGATTTTTTCTTAACCTGAAAACAATCATAGATGGGAAAGGCTATTTAAATATAATGATAATATGTTAGTCTTTATAATACAACAGAATAGTATCCTGTGGGTAAAGTTATTTTCAAATTATTTTCCTCCGTGATCTATTTGGGGAAAAGTGAGTGAAACCCATTCACAAAAAATGTACTTTAAAAAAATTATTAATGTTCCATATAAAATAATGATAATCAAATAAGGAAGAATAGGTGTGAGACTGTGTGGATAAGAATAATATTCAAAAATATATCTACATAGTTAACATTTGTATCATTAATAGATAACTGTTAAAGAAAACGACTGTGATTCCATTCCCATGGGAGGTTAAACTTATGTGCCTCCTGTATATGGCTCATATGATATAAAATGCCTTATGGTAAATGTTAGGGAGGTGTCTTAACCAGAATGTAAAACCTTAAGCTTCTAATAGTAGTTTTAATATTTTTCCCTTTTTTTTTTTTTCAAAGAAATTACTCTAACAACCCTACTTTTAATTTCAATGAAAGTGGAAAAAAGCATAGTGCTCTCAGGGAATTATTAAGTTAAAAGTTAAACCTTGTAAAAAAGGAAGAATGAATTGGGCATTACTCCAACATCTGGTACTGCTCAAAGATATCTGCACCAGTTCAGAGGTAATTTGTTCAGTGGCACAGCCAGTGTTATTTCTATTGAATTCTCGGTATAGTTACAGACTAAAACATTAGCGTTAGGGATGTTTGGGGGTTTTCCTGTTTGTTTTTTGGTATTGTTGAGGTTTTTTTAGTTGTTGTTGTTTACTGCCATATATATAAAGTGTTTCAAGAGAATTTCCAGATAAGTTTGGGGCTCCATGGCTTAGAAGTTCTTTGTGTAAGCAGCGAGCTGATTGGGATCATGTGGAAGTGAAAAGCCTAGGTAAGAGGACCACTGAGAAGTCATTCTGTTTTACATGACCTTATCCTGGGAGCCACTTTTTCAGGAACTGAGTCTCATTCAGAATTTAGTAGGACTGCAGAGCCTCACTCAGGCCTAATAGACTGGAGTAGGGCCCAGTTCATGCTGATTAGACAGCCTAATTTGGGATTTTTGGTAACAAAGGTCCTCTGTGCAAACTATAGAAAGCCCTGTTCCAGTCTGCTTGCTGCTTCTTTTCAGATTTAAGAGATGAGCACGACATTCTGCTGGTTAGGAATGATCACAAGGCTCCAGTTAGTAAATGTGAAAACAATCTCGCTTGTCTTTGTCAGCCTTATTCCAACAACTTGAGTATTTCAATCTTTACCCATTATTTTAGAACATGTATGATCGTCTCTGTTCCTATTAGGAATCTAAGTAAATGAGTAAAAATATTCCATCTTAGGTCCCCTGGGAGTTGAGTTGCTACAGGATTTATATTTCCCCAGAATAATGTCTTGCCAGCTCATCTTTCTCTTCTGTCTCTTGTCAATCTGCTCCTAGCAACTTTTTTCTCCCTGTTGGTCTCCCAGAATTTCCTATGGAAGGTTGACTGATCCAATGACAGTAGACTGATAATGATGGTGAGTCCAATATGAAGACCATAGCCAAAGACAGAACTCATGGAAAAAGGGAAGAGAAAGTAGGATCTTTGAATGCCTTTGAATAGAGGTAGCCTTGGGCCTTGGAGGGAAAAGAAAAATTGTGAATTAAGATGAGCTACTGGCTACAACTGGAGTGAAAGTCAATTATTAAAAATAATTTACTGTCATTTTTTTAGTAATACATTCTATACAGAGTCGCCTTTTAACTCAATATCAATCAAAATTATATTGAATGTATTGAACCATGTAAGAACAAAGTATTCTATATCTTTTCCTTTCACTTTTGTCTTTCTTTTATCTACCTTTATCTATAGCATTTAACAATTGGTGTTGTTAATTTATATTCTATTTAAAATATGCTATTATCTATTTGATAAAAGGTAACAACAATAATATCCCTTTATATATCAACTAAGTATACACCAGAAGAGAAATAATGTTCAAATCTTTGTGTAAGGCATTCCTTAAGGTATTTCAGTTCAAGTGCTCTCCAAATAAATTTGGTTGTTTGTCTATGGTATCTGACTTTGGTGCTCCTTAGCTACCCCCCAGCCTGCCCTGCACCCTGGATGGGTGTTGGTGTCCAGAGGTGATGGGACAGGTTTTGACCAGCAGGTCTCTGCCTTGTGGCCCCCTAAAGACACCTCTCCATTCCTTCCTCAAATACTCATAAAATCAAAGTACCTATTCCCACTTAGAAAATACATTTGTCTGTCATGCACAGATTTAAATTGAAAAGGAAAAAATCTGAAGCTTGCACAATATGTTTGCCTTAATTTAAATCAGAATCCTGTGACCAGAAACACAAAGAACATTTTTCTCTTAAGAGTTCTGTTTCAATGGGGTCACAGGTGATGGCTTCATCTTTTGTTTCCTTTTTCATTGTTTGCATCTTACCTTGCAATAGCACACACTTCAGCAGAAGTCTCAGTCATTTGGAGACCGAGTCATATGAAGAAAATTCTCCTTTTCTTACGGGAGTGAACATTTTTAAATCTCCTGTTTAAGTGATTGCTGTACTCATTTAATCATATTGAAATAAATTGTAGGTGATGTTTTCCTATCCCAAATATAATGCTCGTTATATGTACAAAATAAAAGGATTCTTCTACTTCAGATTTCATTTTCCTATTTTTAAGATTCCCATGATAATAATGCACTGGAGAAAAAAAAATTGATTGTGATATTTAGAGTCCAAAATTAATATAATGAGGAAAATCCATGTATTTACAATGTTACTCAAACTACAAAAAAAACCCCCAAACTTGAACTGTAATTTAAACAGCACAGGCAAACTGAACATGAAATATATGTATTCTACTATCATCTGTAACTTTTCTGTGGGTAGGGTTAAAAGGAAGTTAACATTTGCTCTCTGTCAGATTTTGTTTCTTCCCTGAATAGTGGTGGGGATGTCTGTCATTTTGGCTTTTGTGACCATCCTTCACCTTGTAAGTGAGATTTATAAATCTTAGAATGAATTTTAAATCAGCATTGACATCTATTAAGTCTTCTTATTTAAAAAATGACCTGGCAGTTAGAGGTATAATAACAAGAAAAATAAATTCATTTTACTCTTAGGACTTCCAACAGACCTTCAGAGGACTTCAGTTTTCAATATAAGATTACTTGTACAAAACCTCATATCCTTGCTGACTGTGAGGTCACTCGTGTTTCATCCATGACTGCCCCATATTCTATTCTGGTAAGAAAAAGTCTCTCGCTGATTTCAGTTTATGCCAGAAATGTTTATAAGCAAGCTTTTACCATACAAAGTCCAAACAGCCAAAGGAAAGTTGAAAAAAGTATCCTCTAAAATGTCAGTATATGTTCAGTCATTGCTATAAACACTCTAGGAGGGTGAAAAAAAGGATGGGTTTGCCATGAAAGACCTGACCACCCTAAAGCATGTCACAGTAAAATCAGTTTTGATGAAATACAAAGAGAATGAATAAAGGGGAAAATCATTGTGAAATTGTTGTGAATATACAATGATTTTCTTGAATACAGACCACCTGAGAGAACTCTGGCATCAATGCAAGTTGTTTAAGCAAATCTTGACGCTAAGAACATTTTCAATGGGTTGACTTCAGAACTAATTAACAATCTGTAAAAGAGTAAATCAGTTCAATTGTTTTCTAATGCAAGGCAATAGAGTGGATATATTAAAAGACAAAATCTTCTCCCTTTGCTATATCACAATGCCAGAACTTTGCAACGTTTTCATGCCTTACCATAGCAGCAAAGGATCATTATTTATTGGTTGTTTTTTTTTTTTTCTGTTATAACATTTTAACTTTTAAGGCTTCAGTACTATGTCAATAAACAATCTCCAGCAAACAACTTGATCATAAATGAAGCTGGATGGAAAGTTAAGTTCAAAATAAGGGTTCCTAGTTCATTACCTTTAGCTACAGAAAAATCATGATCTTTTGTGGCTTTGCAAGTTTAGGGGAGGTGCCCTGGATATGGCTTCTACTGGTACTAGTGTTTGGTCTGATGACTTGTAAACACACAATATATGGTTTCTAAATAGCCAGCTGGTTTCTGTTATGTAATCAAAACTGGAAGAGAATATTAACAAAGTATCTTTTATATATATATGATAAATATATACGGTATATTTACTCTCAGGAAAAGACCTTTTTTTTATCCTATTGTAATTTACAGAATTTCAAATAAATTTTATGTATTAAATAAGAATATAAAAAAATTATTCAGAATATGCTGTCAGGGTAAAACAATACATTTTATTTAATTTTTCTCTTTTTATTTCCAATTTTTTCTGGTAAAGAAATTTTCTATATGTGAAATATTTTTCAGATTAGCTATGAACATGTTTTTACTCTCCAAATAGTGCAACTGAAAGCTTCAGAGCATCCATTTTCTCAAACTATTCAAAATACTGTTGAGAACAGTAATTTCTTGCAAAATATATAAATGTATTTTCATTCATATATATGTATATATGCAAAAAATTTTCATTGTCTAAATAAATAATGATAAGAAAGGTGACCCTTTTCCTCTGCTCAGCCCACGTAAGACACATCTGGAATTCTGAGCCTAGGCTTCCCAGTATCAGAGTAAGCTGGACATATTGGAGCAAGTCCACTGAAGACCCAAAAAAATTATCAAGGGCTTGGAGCATCTGTCATACAAGGAGAGGCTGAAAGAGTTGTGATTGTTCAGCCTGGAGAAGGAAAGTTTTAGAGGGACTTTTTCAGTGTGTAAAAATAGATGATGGGTTATTTCAAACTCAGCAACTTTATGATCCTGTGATCTGATCACTATGAATTGGTAAGCAAATATTCTGCCAACATAGGTGTTAAAAAAAAAGACCCTTCTCAGTGAAAAATAAAATGTTCTTCTTTGATCAAGAATTTGTCTAACAAAATGTCTTTTTCATTTTTTTGTCTTTAGGCAAACATACAAGTTTTCATAATTAAAAACAATACCAAAATTCTGTGTTTTTTCTGAAGTTTTCTCTTGCTTTTTTGTCAGGAAGGATAAACATTAATCTCATTTTTTAGCTTCTTATCTTGAATCAAAAACCATAGTAATTTTCCTGAATATTCATTATAATGACTGAAAGGTCATTAAAGTTATTAATTACTTGATTATTTACTAGTGATCCAGTATTTCAACCTTATCTGCTAGTCATCTTCAGCCTTCTCCAAAAAATGAAAGCAAAACAGGGAATATAAATCTACAATGATATGGAGTAATGGCATCACTGTGATGTAATGACCTGCTGTCTTCACCTTAGAAGTCATATGCATGTAATTAAACATAGGAGATGTGGGAGAGATCTCCTAAAATCAACCTTAGCTGAGCCTGAGTGATAGAGAGAAGTGGATATCTCTAGACAGCAATTTATTCCACCTAAGAATTATCATTTTTAGGAGAGGATATATCACTCCTTGGAGATTTCCATCTCTTTCCACTTGCAATTCAAACTATTTTCTCGTTATTGAGTATATCAGCTTAGAAAAGTTATCTAATCTTATTAGACAAATTCTATAAATTTACATGAACTTTATATCACTCAGAAACAATCTGACAAGGAGATTGAGAATTTCTTTCAGAGAAGTTGCTGTATACCTCTCATTACTTTTGAATTCTGCCCTGTGGCCATGTTAAGGTCCTGTTATTAAAATTATTGAGGAATTCCTCAGCCCAAATTAAGGTGCAAAGACCATGTGCCAGTGACAACAGTAGGGATTTTATTTAGTAGCATATACAGGGGAAAGTAAAGGGGACAGACAGAAATAGGGAAAGAAAAGCTTGGGGCATGTGGGGAGTAGGGAGAGAGTGAGGTAGAGACAGACTAGACAAAAAGTGGATCCTGATGACGTTCCATTAATCCTCTTCTTCTGGTCTTCTTGATGGTGAAGTTCCCCCACAAAGCCTAGAATCTGATGGGTTAATATATGCTCAGGCCAGGTGGGAAGCTCCAGGCATCTCCCTGGAGGGGGCAGTTTGCCATTGTCTCTTGTAACAGACTCCAGATTTGCTGCATCACGTGCTGTCCTGTGGTGTGAGGCTTCAGGAATGACTCTGGGGGGCATTTCGTGGGCCTTTGATAGATTAAGGCACCCCCTCAGCTGCCTCTCACATGAATGTCCCAAGGATGTGGTTTTCCCAGGGTTGGTTGGGTCCCATAGCCTGTTTGTGTAAGGGAGGATGGGTTAACTGCCCCTGAGCAGAGGTTGCAACACACTGAACCTTCCTCCCTCCACCTCAGCTGGACGGGAAATTGGTGCAAATCTGCTCCCAGCAGATGGGTCTGTGGGCTATGGCCTCCCCCACCCCGAAGAAAGCCAAAGACGATTCTTAGCAAGGCTGCTGGGTTTGGCTCACAGTCTTTTCCTTGTTGTTTGTTTCAGGTGATTGAAGAATGGGTTTTCTCTTGTCATAGGTTGGCATTGTTTCAATCCAGCCAATGAGAAAGTTGCTACGCTTTGGTGAAAACACATTCTTAAGACAAAAAAAGCCAAGGGTAGTTCACTTCTGGCCTTGGAAGGAGGCAGTAGGCCCTGGCCGAGTGGGGTCCGGGTCAGCCCGTTCAGCCCAGCGTGGCCAGGCTTGGGCTGATTTGATCTCTTTGGCCCAGCCAAAGAGATTTTCCTGTTCTCTGGAGGGGTGGTGACAGAGCGGCAGAGCCTCTCACCAGGGAGCCTGCCGGGCCCCATAACCAGGAAGGACTCCAAGGCCAGGAGCATCC
>VZTB01003888.1:59053-78472 GCA_013397245.1 Thryothorus ludovicianus
AATAAATTAAAAAAAAAAAAAAAAAAAAAAGATGAGTTTATCATTCACTTGGATTTGTTACATATAGAAATTTTCAAAGGAACCTTGGATATCACAAAATCTACAGGGAATGGTGGGGGGTTTCTGATGATCCTTTGCAATATAAACATGTTCCTATGTTAAATTAACTTGTTATTTCAGTGAATTCAAAGAGCAGGGAAAAAAAGAAAAAAAAAGGAAGAAAATAAAACAGATAAAAGCTAAAGGGTTAGATAACTGAAGGGCATATTTTAGACTAGTAAAAGCATGCCTATCACTTCAGCGAGTGGGTGATATAGATCACTGAATTTGGGCCCATGTCTGAAAATGGAGGTGAAGAGCAAAAGCAACAGCTTCTTCTCTTCTGATGTGAATATAAATAGTTATTCTACTCCTTTTCCTACAATGCTTACATCAACAGATTTATAATCAGCTCATCATGCTTATTTTCTCTGAAATGGAAACTGATCAAAAGAAGACCCATAGCAAAATTGCAATGGACAGTCAAATTTACAATATATCAGAACAGGACTGTAGGAAGAAAGCAGTTGTGGAAAAGAAGTCATCGATATAACAAGGAGAAAAAAATTAAATTTGACCGGAGATGTGTGGGCACTGGTGGTCAAAGTAGGTAGTTGTTTTCATTACCCATCTTTCTAATAGCTTTAGCAAGGTAATTAAAACCCAACCAACCAACCAATGCACATTGCTAGGAAATCCCAGTAATTCATACTATTTATCAAAAACCTTTTTCATGAACACTGTCACCATGACAGGTATAAGTTGGCAGAGTTTTCCTCAGACAGGGATAGAGGCTGTATCCACGGCAAGCTTTGGAAGCAGTACTTGCCATGTGGAGGAGAGGCAACAGAATAGAAGGAAAGAATCATGCTGAAGCTAGTTCCCTCTGTGATCACTGTGTTTTGTGGCTAAGTACAGTTTTTCAGTCTCCTGAAATGTCAGGCTTGGCATCTTTCAAAGCTCTAGGATCATTATGCTTTTCAGAGAAGTGGAACCCATGCATTGTGTGCAAGTTTACTGTGAAGGAATTAATCCTTCATTTGATGACAAGCACTTAAGTGATTTTGAAGAAATATTGATGTTCCAGCTTGCCATGCTACACACTACAGAAAGCTAAAAAATAGTCTTTACTGGAAAGCTGCTGTGTTTATTAATCCCCATTTCCTACTGCAACTCAGAGAGAACATGAAATAAAAAAATGTCATTGACACTGTTCTTAAGTTATTATTTGGCTTTTTAGGACACTGGAAATTAAGCATATCTAAATGATGGTATGACTTCCTTGTCTATTATATAAGATTAAAAAAAACCCCACATTCTTAAAATGGAGAAGACTGTCCTTTATGTCCCTGCTTTTAGTTTATGTTGTTCAGAGAGCCAGAGAATAAAATATTTTCAATCAATTGAAGCATGCATTTCACTCAAGGCTGCTAAGCAAAATGATGTATTTCTCTATAGACAAAATTATCCTTTAGAATGTTAGACAAATGTGCAGTGTTTGCTGTGGCAGCCTGTTTATGGCCAAGAAAAGTAATGATATCTCCATGGAGGAAGAACATTTCCCTATACCTAACACATTTTGTCAATAAAGAAGAGTAATGACAGTGAAGTTGAACTCCTGCCTGTTTATTTTTATAAAGATTTATTTGTGATATCAAGGTAAATTTTATATATTTTTTTTTTTAGTTTTTTATTTACTTGGAATGATAGCCATAATTTATATTATTTAGTAGCAGTGAGTTAGCTGTGATATGAGGAAGTAGAAACATGAAGGAAATGCCAGGTGTTGCCCCAAGTAACCACCTACCTAGCTGAACAGAAAAATACAGCATCAAGGAACTATAATTGCTCCAGTTTTACTAGAGATCAAAATCAAAGCTGATTATTTGCATTAATTTGCACAGTCTAGCCAAGGTCATGATATAGTATTAGGAATACATTGAAACAGTGCAAAAGACATGGTTTTACATGAGCCTGTTACCCAGGATCATAGGAGCAGGGAGCAGTAGTTATCTTCCAAATATCACTGTAGCTTAAAGACCAAGGGATTTCTATCAGTGTGTAACCTCTCATATTGGGGAAGAAGGGTTTGTTGAAACTGAGACTGCAACTGAGAAATGGTCATTTCTGAAAAATGTATTTTACACTAAAAAAATCATGACTTTTTACAGTTATTGAAGGGTACATTTGACATTTTTCAAAAGGTAATATTCCATTTTTTGCTATGCTGTTGGGACAATTATGTTTGGAAATTTAGCTAATTTGTAGCAAAATGGCTTGAAGATTGCAATTCAAATAAATAGAAATTTTCCTAGCTATTGGAATGGAGCTCCATTTCAGTCATGAATTGAAAAAAACTTACCTTTACATTGTTTGAAACACTTAACACTCCATTTGGACAGGTACTGAAGGATTTATTGACCAGGTTAAAATAGATATAAAAAATCCACCAGTCTTCAAATCTGTCCTGTGTCCGACTAAATCAATTAACAAAAACACACTATTTATTTGTTCAAAAATCACTGTTCCTAAAAGAAGCTTTTTAAGCTATTTATTCTGCTTGTAAGAATTCCTCCTTTTTTTTTTATTTATTTTCTTTTTTATTTAATAGAAATACTGTGTAGATTCTGGCATGTGTCAAAATGGAGGAAATATAATGTAATGACAGTTTTTTTTCCTAAAAGTATTTTTAATGTATGAGAAAGGAGGAAGAACCATCCTAAAAGATTTTTTACCATAAAAATTCTGACTCACCTGGCAGACTCAATCCTTGTCATATTATGATGCTGTGCACTTATTTTTCCATGCATGTTCACATTTTAACTAAACTCACATAGACATCAATGAAATCATTGATAATGATTTCATTTTTAATATTTTCTCTACAGGGTGGGGAGGTTGGGTCATGACAGGGAGGAGCAGGAAAAGTAGCAATTTCATTCCAAACCTCTTGGCTTAAAAAGCATATGCATTTGAAATCAGTGAATGTGTATAGTCAGGAGAATGTCACTTATTGTTAGAAGTTCTTCTAGACATGTCAGGATTAAGAGAGATTTCTGTAGTCACCTACTGGAAAAGAAATTTGTATCTGAACAAATGCAATGTAGGGATTGGCAGAACAATCCTCTTGGCATCCTTAGACGTGCTGCCTGATTACTGTGCAAGACAGATTGAGAAATGAACAGCTGAATATTTTTTGTAACTTTCACAGTAAATAATATAATTTTTCTGGGGAAAAAAATGATTTTGATACGAAGGCATTTTCCATCAAAAACCTCTCTAATGGCAATTTCCTGTCACTGCTCTACCTCTCAGATGCATTAGGTGAGAGATTCTAACAAGGACTGGAGGCTCCCAGTGCCACTGTTCAGAAATGACCCAGGACCAGCAGAACAGGTCTGAGATTGCTCTGCCATGCCCAAAGCCTCCCAAGTGCTCCTGCTGATGCCAGGTCCTGTACAGCAGGACAAACACAGGGCTCTCCTGAGAACCACTGCAGGATATATTTCCCAATCTACTGTATGGGTGCGGTCAGAAAAAGGGAAACATCTACCACAGGGAGTTAAAAGGAACTGAGAAATTAGCATAAATGAGGCAAAGCTAGAAAAGCTGTGCACAGTTATTAATGTGTAAGAACATAGCTACATAGATCATCAATAGGGATATTTAGTCTGAATATTACAGGCTTTCAGAGGACTGAAACAATGACTTATTGAAACAATCTTCTTCCAGGACCTTACAGAAATTTAATTTTTTTAAGATCAGTACTGTAGATTTATGAACATAACATATCTAATACTGTAGATAATGAATATAACTAGTTCATTATCACAGTGGGAATGAACTCTGGCCCAAAAGCTTCCTGTAGGCCCTGGGTTGCATGTTTTCAGTGGCAATATTATGGTCAGAAACCAAATGGGTGGGAATGCAGCTATAAGTAAGGTCTAGAAATCATGTAATGGTGTCTTGCTAAATATATTACATTTTGGCCATTAAATTGTGAAGGAAGAATAATGTTGTGAACAAAATATGAAAAATGACTAGCAGGTTTGACAAGAGATGTATTTACCACTCCTTAAGACAAAGCAGAGGTCAATTTGACCTGTAGCAGGAAGATATTAAGGAAGACATTATTCACATTTGCATGCTTTAAATCCAAAGGAAAGATAAAATAGTATGACTGTTAAAAAGTCCAAGGACTTTACACCACTGTAATACTACTAACAACATTGCATAAGACAGCTAAGCTTAAATATTAAAACAACAACCATAGCAAAAAGAGGTCTCTAGTACAATCACACAAGCAGGGAAAAGAAAAACATGCACAAGCAGTAAAATATGCCAGAGCAGAGCTAAAGATGGGGAAAAAGCAGAGAGTCTGCTAAAACAAGAATTCTGCAGAATAAGCTATGTTAGACTGTGTTCTGATCCCAAAAAATAAGTTCTCAAAACTATAAGGGATATTCTCATTTCTTTTTGGGATTTGGACAGAGTAATGAGGAAGAAAAAGATGGGGAAGAAAGAAGAGAGTCCACCCTGCAAACCCCCCTAGGAAAAACCTTGACTGACTGACCTTGGTCAGGTGAAGGGCAGCCCTCAGTGCCGACTAAAACCATATCAGTTCTAGGGTGGAATTATGCACACTCATAGCTAGTTTAGGTTAAGATTATTAAGGTCTCAGTGTTTTGCATATGCAGTGGTAATGATTGTTAGTGTTTAAGAAGTAAACACTGCACTGACAACACAATGTTCATTGTTAACAAGTGTCAATCCAGAATGGTGTCATCACAAAATTTTAAACTGGTCTGATTTGCTGGTCTTCTAAATACTGCTATCATAGTAAAATCCAATTCTCTAACTGATACATATAGATTTCCTTATACTTAGCTGTGACACAGATAAAAAGCTTTTTTTGCTTTTAGCATTTGTGTGGGAATTTATATCAAAAGTTTTTAAAATCATCTAATCTAATAGAATGGGTTTTCATTAAAGAGGTAGTTTCACTTTTAAAATCAGGGGAAATTGAACTACCCGAGGTTAAAAGTGCATAAATCATCAATTCAATTTCTGGTGGTTTTTCTTCCCTGTCTTATCTTCCCATTAATATTTTTTTTTTTCTGAAGATTTCTGAAACATTAAAATCCATGTTGTTGGAAGAAAGACAGTTGTAGCTGTGTTATAAAATAATTTTTCCTTTGGAAATATAAAAACAACTCACCAAAACTATTCCAAATCTGCTTTAATGAACCTGATTCTCTATTCATGTACTTTGCCAACTCTCCTAAATTCTTTGAGCTACATAATCTGCATTTCTGACCTATGAGCTTAAAAATCCATTTTAGTGTGACGTATCTAACATTTTCTAAGAGAAGTCATTAGCCAAAGCTAGTGTCAGATTGATGTTTCAGGATACATTTTGGGCTGAAGAACTGTTACTTAATAAAAATTACAAAGAAAGTAGTTGTAGAGAATTTATAAAGAAGAACAATACAGGCAAATGATTCCTGAACTATTTTGTTTGCTATATATTAGAAAACAAATTATGTAAATTAAAAAAGGAATGTACAGCTTGGTCTTCTAAATGCTTGCTAAAAAACTGAATTTATTAAATTTACTGTAAAACAAGGAAATGTACAATATTCTCAGTTCTCACTCTTTTTTGTCCCTCTTAATTCTCATATGCCAGGAAATTGATGAGGTCACACTCAAACCAAGCTGCATGTGGTGCAAGATATCTATACAAAATTATGAGATGGCCATGACAGTAATAGTATTTTATTTTAATTTTATAACATCATGAAAATGCTGTGATCAGGATCACAACTCATTGTACCAGGTTAAAAACACACTAAAATTATTATTTCTTTTCCACAGAAGGCATAATAAAACATCAATGAATAAATATTCAGAAGATATTTGTTATTTACTTTGGAATGTGCTTTAGGAAGGCAGTAGGGGAAGAAGAGAATCCAACAGCATATCAGGGAGGAAATACAGGGATAAATTTTGGGGGGCTAGAGGAAGGTTGTTACCATCAGGAATCTCTGGCAAGTGTAGGAGAAAAAACTTTGGGGGTTGTGGTAAAAAAAAGAAGCAGAATGACTGAAGACAGTCAAGAACAAAGAAGCTAGAAAATTAGCTGTTCAGTAAATTTTATTCTCATTGTGAAATGTGTAGCCTTAGGATTTATGTAGTGCACAGTCATTCTGAAGACAGGATGATTAATTTTCTCATGGGTTTCTCTATGATGCCCAAATAGCAATATCAGAGTGCTTCACAAAAATTATTTAATCTTCATAGCACTCTAGTGATATGAAGAGATGGTGTAATTCCCTATTTTATAGGTACTAGAAAGAGACAAAGAGGTCAAGTGCACTCATGGATTTTTAGAGTCCAAGTTGAGGGCATAGAATCTGATTTTCCAGCACGCATTAGAGAGCATTTTAAAGGTTCAAAGCACTTTTGTGTGAGATCCATGAAAGTTGAACATTTCTGCAGACCAGACCCCATGATCTCAGGTCAAGCCCAGAATATGTGAATTCACAGTTACTAACTACTCGCAAGAGGATGCTTAAATTTAAGCAGAAACACTTTATCAGATAAGGATAGTTTTGTGGGGTGATATGCAGTTTAAAAATGGAGCCATCCTTTTTTCTTTTTCCTTTTCTTTGCTGATCCTCCATCCCAATATTGTACTCCATAACAAATAAATATCAAAAAGCCTTCCTCTTTTGCAATCTAATCCACCTTGCTTGATGAATAAACTTTGTATCCAGTGCAGAGTATCTTAAATGCACACAAATATGCATACACTTCCATGAGTCCAAATAGTAATTTTTGCACATTATCTTCAGTTAAAATGTCTGTCTCTTTGTCCAAGATGGAAGAAAACAGGTCTGAATATTTCAAAAATCCCTGTAGAATAAAAGCTTCTAGATCCCTCCTGACCCAAACCATGCTTTACTGGAGAGGCCTCACATGGTCAGAGAATCAATACTAACAACCAGCTTTTTTGTATTTTGCACATTTTGCTCCTTGTCTTCCTGAGAATCTGTTTATATATTATACACACACATACATACATTCAAATATATATACATATACATACGTATTTGTATATATTTTTTTTTCTTTGATTTGTCTCATTACCACCATATCAAAAATGTTTTATAACCCAAATGGTATTATCTAGAGTCTCTGTTATCTGGTTGTCATTTCCAGTGTGTTGTACCTCTTTGATGTCAGTTTAACTCACTGGAATACTTGCTCAGCTCACAAATTTTTGAAGGGTTATTCATATAGAAATTTTATAGATGGATAATTCAAGAAAAACTGACATAATTATAAGTAATTATTAACTCATGTATCTCCCTCTGCCTTCCAATAACTCTTTGTACTGGGTGAAAGTCTCTAGCATGTAGTTATGACTGAAAGTACTTGAGAAATATAGATGGACTTTAAAAATTAGAGGTTTTCTGTTCCTTTCTTTCCAGGCCTGGGAGATTAATTAGTGACATCTTAAAGATCTGTTTTTAAAACCCTAGAAAGAAATTTGGAATCCCAAGGGAAGTTCTACAGTATGTGTAAATGCAGTGCAGATTTTTCAGTGTTAAATAGCTTTTAAAAATAACTCAGTTCTCAGTATCTATTGTATATAAAATATGACTCATGTACTATTTAATAATGGACTGCCCCACTTTATTCATCTATCACTGTAACAATCTGAAATATTGCTGTGTGGGAAACTGTAAGCAATTGATAATTTTCTGAAAGCAGTTACCTTAGAAGTTTATTTTTTTGCAGTTTAAATTTTAGGAGCACTTGGAAAGTGATGATTTGGCGACCTCTGTATAGCATCTTTCAAGTGAGCATGGCTTTCATTTATTGGATGTATTTATTTCATTTTATTTATTTTAAAGGAATCTTGTTAAAAATATTGCTATGATTTTTTACTGAAATTGAGAAAACTGTCCACAAACAAGTTCTGGGTTCTTTAAAAAATTACTTCAAATAATAGATTCACCCAGTCAGCCACTTCTCTTCACCAAATCAGGAGTGAAGAGCCCTCACATACATGGGTATGAGTAAAGCACTGATATTTCCTTCCTCAAAGCACGGTAGGATGGAACGGTCTCGCCTGTATGTTGGCAAATTCAACATTTTGAAGTAAAATACAATTTCAGAGCCCAGACTTTTATCAAGGATTCTTCCTGGTCTATCATGCCAAGCTGTGAAATCTTTAACTTTATTGAACACTCTACAACACCAAGTTGCTATCATGCATCTTGCCATTTGACAGTGGGGAAGGGCTTGAAGGTTGCTTCAAATCAATGTAGTGCTGAGCTTTTGTGCTTATGCCATTACTGCTGTAGGAAATTGTGTGAGTTGCCAGAGCATATAATATCATACATCACTGAATGGACAAAGAGAAGCATTTACTTAATGCAATAGCCTTGTTGGGTACAGCAATTCTGTGGGACACAATGTCCCTCTATGAGAGGAACTTGCTAGTATAGGGCTGAATACAATGAACTCCTGAAAGTACTGGAAGCAGTTTACAGAATTATTATGTGCATCAACATATATATGTCTCAGATTGGTCTTCAGCATAGGTAAGAAGTGTGCAAGATTATGATTGTAACTGAAAAAAAAATCCAGAGGATAAGCTGCATAATAAGAGTACAGAAAAACTTAAGACATTGCTTGATAAAAGCAGCTGCTTTTCAGGCAAATCAAGTTCTTTTACTGGCTTTGACATTACTTACACTTTACCTTGGATGACTTGTGCTCCATTCATTTGAAAAAAAAAACCAAAACAAAAGAAAAAAAAAAAAAAAAAGGTGAGTTCTTTTAGCCTCTCTATTTGACAATAATATTTAGGAAAGGGGAATATTCCTAATGTTTCTTGATATAATTCATAGCCATCTTCCTTTGCCTACAGGGTTAAGTTAGAACGAGCTCATGTTCTTCACATTAGTCCTTACAGGCATGATGTTTTTATACCACCACATAAGCACTTCTCCCCACCCCCAAAGGTATTGCATCCATATGTTTCTCTCAAAAGCTTTCCACTTCCTAAACCTATTGCTGAAAATGGTGATTCTAATAAAATACATTAAAAAATACAGAAGTCAGCTGAAATATTTCAAAGTGAACCTTCTTTCAAAGATAAGAATGCAAATAATAAGAAAAACAAATATTTTGACCTTCTGTTTGACTTCAACCAGGCCAATAAAACATAGTATAACAGCTAATAACAACTGACATGATCTCTTACAAAACAGATTCAGGCTGTTTACTCATTCCCTTTCCTTTCTTTGCCTTTGGCTAAATGGAAGAAGTGAAGATGTATAGAAAAGACAGTGTGTAAAATGACTTAAAAATGCTTTAAGTTCTCCTTATTTCAGCCTTTAATTTTTTTTTAGTTTACAAACAAAAATTTTTAATTTTTTTAATTGCTGCTTATGCAGAATGCAGTCTGAGAAAAGCTACATTCTTGTCTTCTCTCACATTATGGTAATAAATATTTGCAGGACAAACATTACTCTCAATTATAAATGTGCATAAATGACAACTTAATTTGAAAACCAGGAGGTCACACAAATTGCAGTCAGTGAATATTTTTGCACTGTTGAATCTTTGTCACTGTATTAATATAGACAAAAGAAACAACCTGGTTCCAGGCATGACAGGTGAACACGAAGTCTTAACTGAGCAAACAGTAGATGGATTTCTCAGCTTGCTGATGGAACCAGAAAAAAAAAAAACCTTGAAAAAACATAAATTGCATTAACCTAAAAAGTAATTATCCTCAAATGAAAAACTCTGCATTATTTTGATTGTCATTTCCCCTTTTTCTAACCAAAAATTAGAATTTTAGGGCATAGAATTCTCACAGAATAAATGCTGACAGTTCTAAGAAAGGAAAAATGTTAGTTGCATGGAAAACATACAGCATAAAATTATAACATATTTAAAGTTTTTTCCTTCTTTATTAAACCTTTGGATAAAGTTGCATTAAATTCGGAGATATACTTTGGTATTACCAAACCTATTGCATATATTTTAAAATAGAAATAAAATAAATAAAATAATCTAAAGAACTTGAAAATTTTCTCCACTATCCAACTCTACCTTGAACCAAAGATCTGGACCCATACTGAAGAAACATCAAGAGGCTGAACTCAAAGCAAATTATAAAGGTTATATACGTAATAATCTGTGCATTTGGAAACACAGCCAGCTTTCACCTGATGTATCCTGAAGTAAATTTGTGATTCTTTTACATGGGCCTGTTCTCTTTTCAGACCTCTATAATGAACAAACTAATTCTATACTGCCACTGCTTTACCATTCCTAGGCCTGATAGCATTCTGTTTCTAGGACTTTATATATCATTCATTAAGGGAATGAGTGAATTCTGTAAACTGAATGCAAGATTATGAAGAAAAGCAGGAAGGAAAAACATTCATACAGTCCCAAAAAATCAAACTGTACTAGAGGAGGTAGGATGCATTGTTTGGAGATAAGAATGAAAATGCTATCAAAGTTGAAAGTGTCCTGAACATTTTTTACCACGAAAAAGAGAAGGGCAATGGTCTGACACTGTTGATGTTCACCATGTTTAGCACAAGACTCTGAAAGCTCTTTACTTCTGGAATCTGATTCTCTGTCCTGTTTTGTACTAGTTAACAATAAGCGCAATTTGAAAGTCTGTCCTCCCTTCCACTGCCATAGACATAACTGAACTACACTACACCAAATCAGAAGGAAACACAGAGAAGAAATATCCCTGTGATTTGCTCTGTAAGATCATTACAGAGTGTTTCTGGAGTCTGTGGGCTCCTCACGAGTTTCGAAGAGAGTGTGTGATGCATAGACAGCACTGCCTGCAATCCCTCATCCTAAGAAACTTTTATGTCTCTTAGAAGAAGAAATGCCTTCCACTTTTCATCTGTCATTAATTCAGTATGCTTCTCTGTATAGATATTTCAATTCAATCCATATTACATGGAAATTCTTAGAAGGAAAACATCTGATTTATTTCAGGCCATTTTTAATATACACTGCTGACAAATATGAAAACAGTTCTTCCTAAGCCAAATTTGACTAGTTATACTGAAACCATTTGAAGTCAGCTGCAATATTTTGAGTCTTCTCTCAAAGGTAAGAAAGCAACATGAACATGGAACACGAATCAAATCCTTTTTGTATGGCAGGTGTCTGGAATAGTACAATAGCAAATAAACTTCTGATTCAGCAACAAAGATTGGTTGAATGCAACAACAATTTAGCAGACAATCTGGAAATAAATGAGGAAGGGATAGAGTTAATTTATTTTTCCCAGATAAGGAGATAAGAAATAAGTGGTTATGTATTTTCAGAATTTGTAAAATAAAGTGTTGGCTCTGATTCAATCCATTTTAGATTCAACTTTTCTCTAGGGTACTTTGCAGCAGAAGCTATCTCCTTTGATAATATTCAGACTGTTCAGGTTTTCCTTTTGAATGCAACAGGAAGTCTGGCATTTGTATATGATTCCTAATTTGAATGCAATTTATAAAAGGTATCCTTCGACTTTGACATCAGAACGAGCAAATTAACTGGTTTTAAGGACTGCATTCTGATTTAAAATTTACCATTGAGTAGACCATTTCCTTTAGCAATATTATTGTAAAATGACATTAGACTTATTTGTTAAGAAACTTTAGGTCACGCCATTTGAGCAACTTAAGTGATGCCTCAGATGAAAAAATGGAAAGAAAACTAAGGAAAAAAAGAAATTAGGAATATAAAAACTAGGCCACATATTTTAGACTGTGCAGTCTTAAATCTAGCATTTCATCAGAATTTCTGTAACATCAACTTTGCTTTCTTTATGCGATATGTGCCTACTCTGCTTTTTATGTACTCAGCCTGCTAAACGTAAAACTCTCATTATTACTGAGTTTGCTTAATGATATTTTTAGAATCCCTTAGTCATAGGTATAAGTGCTGCTCCATCACAGTACATAAGGATTAGACAGACCATCATCAACATTTGTTAAACACTGTCCCACCTACACAAGGCTCTCTCCACACCTCTACATAGACTTTCCACCTGGTTGCTTTGAGCCAGTCAATCATTCCTCTCATCTACTACAGCACTGGTGTAAAATATTGTGAAATATTTTATTAAGACAGGAAATAAATCTGTGTTTTCACATTCACTCTGTCCAGTGCATCTGCAACTAATGGTGACAGACAAAAATAATTTGCTCTCTGTATCTCATTTGCTGTTCAATTCAAAAAACTAAATTATACAATTTCTACAGCCTTATAAGGAATATATTTTCACTCATATTCCTTCTAGTAAAAATTAACCATTTGACATGTCTCCATCCCATTCATGACATTTACAGTGATTTGACTATTAAAACACTAGTTTTATTCAGGTCACACAAGACTGAGTTGTGTCAGTGTCTGCATACTGCATTCCTAATGTGAAAAATAACAAAAGTAGTGCTGGAAAAGCAGATAAATCCACTCCAGAAATAGCACTCCTCTATTATGTATTTATTTTATCTAATAAGGGATTTTGCTTAAAAGCACTCCAAAATGACCCAGCACTCCCATCTCTTGGATATAAGGGGATTCAAGCAAGTTAGGATAAAATCCTTCTTATATAAAGAAAAAGTATCTTCCAATCTATAAGTCTTCATCACAAGTTTGAACTTCTGTAACATGGTTACAAGGTTTCAATCCAAACTTTTTGCTTTTCTGTGAAGTCTTAGCTTTTGTTTTTTCCATTTATGCAAACACTACTTGTAAAAGGGGTTCCTTTGGAGCAGTATGCATAATGTATTCTGGCAGAAGCCTGCAGATCCACAGAGATCCAGATCTTTCTCTGTCATACAGGTTCTTCAAATAAGAGTGGTTTTCTGTATTTGTGACAGAACCCTCAAATGGCAGAACTGATGGAAATACACATTGTGCTCCTAGGAAAGATGAGGATCTCTATTGAATATTTAAAAAATGTAATTTTCTAAATAAATGTATATTGTCTAATTGCTACATATTTGTAAAAGTTCTGCATTTTTCAACATTATAATATCCTTACAGTCTTCCACAATAAAAGAAGCAGGACTTTAAAAAATGTTAAGAAATATCTGAAAATGAACCAAGATTGGCTTGCTGCAAGTTCTGAACTTCAGTTGAGTTATGAGTAGAACAATATAACCAAGTATGACATAACAGAGGAACATAACCTCCTTATCTCTTTCTGTACATATTTATGTATTTTTCAGTTGAGCCTTCTTTTTTTTTGTTATTTATAAATCCAGGTACAAGATTAATTTGTATTGGTTTGCTGTCGCATAGGAAGGAATATTTATGAGCTTCCATACAAAGCAGTGCATGTCCATGCTATGAGGTATATGAAGTATTTTGGATAGTTTGATCAGGTTAGACTGCTATGAAAAGCTGAGGCAGCTTATAGTCTTGATTTCAAAGACAGGTTGATTTCAAAGACTGTGAAGGCAATGATAAAGAGAGGCACAAAAAATTACATAAGTCTGTAGCATCCTAGCCTGCATCACAAATATTGTGGTAGCAGGACCAGGGTAGTGATTGTCCCTCAAGTATTCAGCATTGGTGAGGCCACATCTTGAGTGCTGTGTCCAGTTTTGGGCCTCTCACTACAAGACATTGTGGTGTTGGGGCAAGTCCAGAGCAGGTGAAGGGTCTGGAGCACACATCTGATGAGGAGTAGCTGAGAGAGCTGGGAGTGTTTAATCTGGAAAAATGGAGGTTCAGGGGAGATCTTATTGCTCTCTACAACTGCCTGAAAGGAGTCTGTAGCCACGTGGGGGTATTCCAGGGAACCAGTGACAGGAAAATGCTTCAGGTTGTGTTAGGAGAGGTTTAGATTAATTATTAGGAGAAGTGTCTTCACCAAAAGAGTTTTCATGCAGTGGGAAGTGTTTGAGTCACTGCCCCTGGAGTTACTTAAAAGATGGGTAGTTGCAGCCCTTAGGGACATGGTTTTGTGGTGGATTTGTCAATGCTGGGTTAATAGTTGAACTTGATGATTTTAAAAGTCTTTTCCATGTGAACAATTTTATGATTCTAAATTTGGGTCAAGAGATTTATTCTTCTGCTCTCTAAACTCCTCTCTCTGTATCCTTGTTTAGAAGTGCTCAACACTGTATTAATTACTGTCTCTTAAGTCCACAGTCTGTGCCTTTTGGCTGTAGTTGCTTAAGTTTCATGGTCCTTGTTGGCATTATTATAAATTCTAATTTCAAATATAAATAGGAAAATTACCACATTGTCTTCCAGGTTTGTGATTTCTTATTGTTTGGGATACTGGAATTTCCAGGTTCTGATTTCAGCACCATCTACATGTGGAATGGCTGGAAAATGGGACTGAGGATTCCTGTGGATGTCAGCAATCCATTTGAGTCTACAGAAGACACTGTCTTTGCCCCACCCAAATTAAAACTTCATTTTCCCACTCAGCAATGCTGCAGGACATGGGTTACCAGGATTGCCTCGTGCCTCTGTATGAGGCTGCTGCAAACAAACAGTTCTCTTGCAAAAGGTGTCCAGTGGCTGAAGACCTGTGGCTCCAGGTAGGGAGCTACAAGAGAAAGAGAATAGGTTTGTAGTATTTGGGGGAATGAGCAAGTCTGGTTATTTTCAGAGGTGCTACAGTCTCAAGACCCTCAGGAGCTTCAAACATTAGCTGCAGCTGAGAAGTGGGCGGACCCAGAGCCTTGCAAGGTAATTAGGCCAGGGTCCATTGAAGATGAAATTGAGTCACTGCATGTACCAGGAGCAAGGTCACTCCTCCTTCCGAAAATGTAACAAGTAGGACTGGCACCTTCTGCAACAGGTTTGAAGCCCTGGAACTAGAAGTCCAAACAACTGATGAGGTGGGCAGAGTCTCTTCTGGGATCAAGGGATCTCCTAAAGCAACACCACCTGTATTCCATATCACGACCTTCTTTGTTAAGAGGAAAAGAGTAATTCTAAAAGGTGACTCTTCTGAGGGGAATGAAGACCCTAATATGAAGATTTGACTCAGGTGGCAGGGAAGTCTGCTGTGTCTCAGGGGCTCAGGTAAGGGACCATGTGAGCCACCGCAGGCAGGCAGGTGGAAAAACCACAAAACCACGGCTGAAATGCAAAGAGTAAATTTACTTCATTACCTCACTAACTAGAGGATCCTGAAGCAATAGTCGAGCAGACACATGCAAGCTGGAACGCAGGCTCCATTAAACTCAGTCCATCCATCCTGACAGAGCTATGGGGCTGCTCTCTGTAGCAATTTATCAAAGGTCTGCACATATGTAGTTTACCCATACTGTGATCTCCCCTCTGCTGTTTAGGATCTCTAAGCTTTGATCTTTCTCCCAAAACAGAGCACTCAGACATGTCTATGAGAGTGTCTCTGAGTTTCTGTGAACACCTGTTATCACTACATGGGATTCTACTTCTCAAAACAGGCAGAGGATAAACAGTAGGAGGCATAAAAATATGGGGTTTCCCATACTGTTATTTTCCAGACCTCAGCATTCTCAGCCACAGTCTCTTCAGTGAGTCTACCCTCCTATCTCCATTCTTTTAACACTTTCCTCCCTTCAGGAACATTACTGGAAAACTCTCCACACTAGTAAGGAGTGATTACTATTCATTATTATTTGTTCAATACAGCAGTGAAAAAATAGCCAAGCAAGTCCAATAGTAATCAAAAGAGATTCAGGGACTCAGGGTGATTGGTTGAAAGATCTAGTGCACAGGTGATGATTTCCTGAATTATTCTGGTAACAAATAATATTGATAGGAATAGGCAGTTCCATCAGGTCAATGTGTGGCTCTGAGGCTGGTATAACTAGAAATATTTTGGGGTTTTTCACCATGGAATAATCTATTCAACACCTGGTCTGCTGAAACCTGATGGGGATGCACTTTTCTCAGGGGAGAAAAAGAATTCAAGTACAATATATACTGGGGCTCCTTGACAGAGCTTTAATCTAACTTTGAAGAGGGAAAATACCAGGCTCATGGGTTGGACACTAAGGGTTGCAGTGAATTTCCATTCACTGGTGACATCAGGCTGGTGACCTGTCACCAGTGGGGCTTCACAGAGCTCCATCCTCAGTTCAGTTCTCTTCAACGTCATCATTAATTACTTGGATATAGGACTTGAAGGGATATTAAGCATGTTTATTGAGAACACTGAATTGGGAGGAGCTAAGAGCTCAATTCTCTCAAGGGAAGAGAGGCCCTGCAGAGAAACGTCTACAAATTACAGTGATGGACAATCACCAGCCATATGAAGTTTAACAAGGGCAAGTGCTGGATTCTACATCTGGGGTGAGGCAATCCATATTGTTTATATAGAATGAGGAATGATGTGCTGGAGAGCAGTGCCATGGAAAGTGACCTGGGGGTCCTGGTCTAGGGCAGGTTGGAAATGAGCCAGCAGCCAGAAGGGCCAACCCTGTCCTGGGGGGTATCAGGCACAGCATGACCAGCAGGGCAAGGGTGGGGATTGTCCTGCTCTGCACTTTCAGGCACATGGTGTGATTTCTGGACTGTCCTCCATAAGGCACGGAGTTGTACCTGGTGATCCTGATTAGTGTCTTCCAATTTAGTATAATCTATGATTCTCTGATTCTATGGACTTGATTTTCTTTTCAAAGACTGTTTTTTCCTTCATTTTATTTTTTAAATATGATTTATTCATTTTGAAAAAAGCTTAGTCAAGAGGTCTCATTCAAAAAATTCTAGCTCTACCTTTAACTCCTCATCAAAATTAGTCACCACTTGCTTCTTCATTTTGCAGATAGTAACTATTTCTAAATTGCATATTTTCTAAAAATATTTAATACTATTAAGAGTAATGTTCCCCATGTAATAAAATAAATATTCTACAAAAATACGATCACACTTTTAAAAACTACTGACGCATTTTGCTGTAAAGTTAATAAGCAACCAGCGACATGAAGTGTAGTATCTGAAGCTAAACTTCTAAGTAATCTTAAAAGGAAAGAGGAAAATTGCTCCTGACAAGCTGAAATTACATTATAAAGCCTCCCATATTTTGAAAAGCCATGATTTGTCCCAGGCATGAAGCTTATTTCAGTGTTTAACAAAACTTGTTTATAAAGAAAACATCTCCCGCAATATCAGTTTTCCGAAAGCATGCCCTTTAACCCCTGCTTTTTGTTTCTTTTCATTGTTGGCATGGAGACGAAGAGGCACTCCACTAGATTGATCAATGCATGGTAACATCAACACAACATTTTCAGTCAGGTTCCCAGGAGCCTTCCTCCTGAATCTGTCATTTTGATTCAGATAACTAAATCAGGCTAAGCACTGCAATGATAACGGATGACTTGCCTCATTAGCTGTCTCCTGCTGCTTTACTCTGTCAGGAAGCACCACAGTGGCTGTCTGGAGTTCCTGTGAGAGAGATCTTGTTTCCCTTATAATATTTTGGTATATATATATTTTTCTTATTTCTATGCATTTTTTTGTATTTACTCAAGAACATAGACAAATGCAATAAGTGTTTAATGGATATTTCATTAAGAGGAAATAGAGCTGAAAAATTCTTTATCAAGATCCAAAATTTAGTAATATAAAAATATACGTTTCATCGCATCCTGATATTATAGTTATATTCTTTTACATTCACTGTCTCAAACCCTGTTTCCTTTAAAATGGATCCTCTTTTGTTCAGGCATTTTGCTTATCTGAACATTCAATGACTCAATTACCCTAATTGCACTAACATACAATAATTAAAATCTTAAGAATCATTCCTACATGAGTAGTTTGAATTTTAAATATGCTGTTGAACAAATAAATGGCATAAAATAAAACCTGAAAATGATAGAACAGATTTTCAGTTGTAGCTATTAAAAACACCATAGGCATATCCCAATATGAATAGGAGGTAAAGAAAACGAATCCAAGTGTATATTTAGCCAAGTTGTCAATGCACACATGAAGATAGTAGTAACTGCATTTGTTTCCTTTCAATTATGCTTATGGGCAGGTATTAAAATACAGAAAAAAAACCAAAACAAACAAAAACCCCAAAAAACCAACAAACCAACTACGTTTATTAAATGTTACAAATCATGTGGCCTTCAAACTGGCACTATCACCACCCTATTTTTCATATATTTGCACCATATACTGGCCATAAACTAATCCGAATTACTGAAATTATAATATGCTAAAATTACAGTCTCATATCTCTGGTTGAAAATAGACAACTTCCTTTGAATTTCAAGGGCAGGGATTTATTTTAATAACTTAGAAGTCTTGCCCTGGCATTGAAATACTACCATTCTGTGTTAGCTAGGCATTTCAACTACCTTGAGCTGGCAAGTTGGTTATACAAGAAATGAGAAAATCTTGGCATTAGCCATCTAACTCCCCTTCCTGGCACTTCAGCCTTTAAACTCATGCAAAGAGGTTCAATAAAATACTTTAGTTGGGTTAGAGAAACAGGGTGTCTTCTCCATGTTCAATTATGGGATGCCTGAACATTCTTGTCATGGCACCTGGGTTAGATTGACTGGGCAGACTCAGAGGGTTACAGTACAGTGTTTGGAGGACTCTGTCCTTGCCTGACAGAGCACTCACAGAATTTCTCTTCCATTGCTGTCCAGTTCTTGATATCACCTGCCAGCATGACATATACATAGTAAAAAACATTCAAAAAGCTCACTAAAGCTTTCATGGAGTATACTTAATATTTGGGGTGGAAAAAGGGGAAAACTCTCAGTATTTGGCGTACCTCAATAATTTCTTCTTCACTAAGCATTTTTTCCCTTTTGCAATGTCTCTAAAGTTATAACTTATTCCTTGAATTATTTTGGAGAATGTTATAACAAAGTGGTTTGGGCTGGTATCATTTCATATATGTCTCCTGGTTTTGGCAAAGGACAGGGTTAATTTTTCAGTAGCTATGAGGGGGTGGAGCTGTGAGCAGGACCAAAATCCTAATGTTATTTGATACCATCTTACATCATTGCCAGGAATGGGGGAAAGAGACTCACTCTTTCTTGTGGGAAGAAAGGACACCCTTTTCCAGTGGTGAGAAAGCATGTCAGGTAGAGGGTCCATCCATCAGTGTTCCTTCATAGTCCTGAGTTTGGTGAGCATTTTGCATGAAAACAACCCTCTCTTTGCTCATTTTTTATCATTAGTATTGTTGCATTAGTATTGTAATTTTCATTTTCTTATCTCATTGCTGTTTCCAGTAAATTGTTCTTATCTTAACCTATGATCTTTGCCTTTTGTGCCTCCAACTCTTCTCACCATATACCCCAAGGCAGAAGTGGGAAGGGAAGGGAAGGGGAGGGAAGGGGAGGGAAG
>VZTB01003888.1:78507-89352 GCA_013397245.1 Thryothorus ludovicianus
GGGAAGGGGAAGGGGAAGGGGAAGGGGAAGGGGAAGGGTGCAGTACCAGCATGGTTTGGATGGGAGCACTAAATTGGGGAGTACCTCTCTTAAGCCGCAACAGTTGCAGAAAAAATAGAATGTGCTACTACTAAGTTTAAATCTCTTTCTAGCTTTCAATCATTAAATGCCCTTAATAAAAATCAATAAAGAAAGAAACCATGAACAAAAGACCACTTTTCATATTTGTTGGGGGAATAAAGTAGAAAGAAACACATTTTCTCCAATTTTTACAGGATAGACGTGAATTAATTTAATTATGTAATGCATATTATTCACATTTTAAAATAATTGAACATTTAAAAAGCACGTCACAGATTATTCTGATAAGTTATTTATGGTATAGAAATGAAAGACATTTGATTATAAATATTTTGGACTAATAATATCTATGAGTGCTATGCCATTTCCTCTTCAAATTACTCTGATGCAGAGAAGTAGAATAGAAAGTAATCCTCTTACCACTAGGACACAGAAAGCATGGGGCAAAATTGTCTAAAGATATATATGTAGATATTATTCATTATATATTAGATGGTGTATATCAGTCATTATTGAATCTATAATATAAAACATTACTCAGATAGGTTTTGGGGGAAAAAATGGTAAAAGCGAGTTTTTGAGACACTAAAGCTGTTAATCATTCTCAGCAAACTTTGAGTTTTATCTTTATCTTTAGCATGTTAAAAGTTTTCTCATTTTCATTTTGTTTTTCAAAATTCCACCTGAACGTGTATTTGTCAATTTAATTATTTTTCTCCCTGATAATACTAGGTGTATGCCTTGGGAGATAGAAAAAAAAATTATGGAAAAAACTTGACTCCAGGGACTATATACACAGTGCCAGGACCAATTATCTCTGTCATTCAGGTGGAGACATGCCAATCAGATGGGGAAGCAGGGGAAGTGCAGTTGTATCAGTCGTTTGCATCTTAAAACTTGTTTTTGTGTTTTCTTGTCCTCTGTTCCCTTGTTCAGTCTACACTGTTCAGAGTCTGCTGTTCTCTCATTCTACAACAAAGTTATTAGACATCTCAAATCATTCTCACTGCTCTCCAATGGAAGCTATTCAAGGGATCCTACTTTTTCCAGAGGTGAGATGTTCTAATCTGTTGCAATACACTTGCTGGGGTACTGCCAGTGCTGCAGAAAACAAAGAAATATGTCACATGTCATGTAGGCCTAATTCCTGCCACAAACACTTTTGTAAGATTTGCACATTTATTGGCTCTTCTTTTAGGATCAGACTTGACTTTCTCATTCTGTGTTTAAACAGTCTTTCTTCTTTCATCCATCATTCTTATGTTTTTTATTTCTGTTCTTTTTTTGTTTGTTTTTCCAGGATATTTGTCCTATTTATCACAAATACATGTATCTAATCCAATCTCTTCAATTTTCATGCTGACTTAATACAAAAAAGTACCGCCTGTGTTCTATCATATAGATTATTTATGGAACATTGCAGAGGTCAAGACTGAGGCGAGATCTCTGCTAAATAGCAGCCAACACACCTCTACATTTTGCTAATGATTCTAACTTCTCTCTGCACAGTTCATCAACCACATTTGCATTCTCTATTAAAAAGCAGACCATAGTAAGGCCAAGATACAGAATATTATTCCATTCTCCACATATCAACTGTTCCCTTTAGCACACAGAAGGAACTTTGATTGTTTAACATAATACTGCTTCAAACTTCTGTAGCAGACATAGATCAGAGCTGAAGGATGTATGAATTTTTGCTCCATTTCACGTGTGTCAATAAGCTGTTTGGCAATGAGTTTGTGTCTGCATGTTTCCATTGACATGTCCTAAGGTAGTTCCTTCTAGGATTTCTTGGTGTAATAAAACCCTGACTTCATAATTCTGCCATGACGTTTAATGGTCCATTTCTTCCCTTGCCTGGTGTTTGAAATCTGATGCTCCTTCCTCTTTCAAAGAGAATTATTAGATGGGACGCAGAAGTAATTTGCTAGATTGTATGTGTGTGTGTGAGAGAAGTTACCAGCTTTCTCACTGTTGATAGACAGCAATATTTCCTTTCCCAGTCAAGGTGTCCCTGAATCACTGTTACAATCTGTCCTACATTTTAACATGCTGAAACATCTTCCTGACTGCCTGTGAGTTTATCATGAGTGTAAGCATACTGCTTACATACCAGTTCCTAACACTCCCTAAGCCTGAGTCTCGACCTCTTGAAGCCAGGAGGTTTTTTTAAAATTAATGGGGATTGAAATAGTAAATGGTAAGCCTCCATACCTATTTTTGAACTTGAATATTTTTCTGGCTTCCCTTGTAGGTAGGAAAGATAAATATATATTCATCTTTAAAATGAAAGTTGAGGTGTTTCTCTAATCTCTTTATTTCAGCAATCAGGGTTTTAAGAGGAGCTGTCTCCATCATGAAACTAATCATGTAACAGAACCAAGTTCATATTTTCACAGTGAATTTTTCTCTTTGTGGTTAGAGCAGTTTCCTAGCAAAAAAAAATTACTTTCCATTAAAAAAAAAAAAATAATCCCCAAGCTGTCATCCTCCCACCACTGGATTTACCAGCATAGAGTAGAGGATTTCTTGCACAATATTCTGAGCAATTCCTGGAACTGGTATTTTGCAATTGCTTTAACCTCTCTACAAAGTGACTTCTTAATGCGTATTTCCCCCACACATTCACATAAGATTAGTATTCTCTTCTCGCTAAAGAAAGATTAAGATGATCACTGTCTTAAAGTCTTTGATTCCTTCTTTTCAGCTGTAGTTCCTCCTACAGTAAATAATACTTAGTGAATTGAATAAAGTCCTATTATTCTTTGTCAAGATACCATAGTAAATTGAGCCACAGTCATTTTCTTGACTCAAAACACCTGTTACTTATATCCTGTGGAAACTAGGAAATGCCTATCGTTAGAAAGACTTTCTCTCTCAAGCAGGAGGTGTTATAATTGTGGTGTCTCCTTCCAAATTTAATCAGAGCAAAAAAAGAATCTGCTTAGTCTTTGAAGCCTTTTACTGTGCAGGGTTTATGAGACCTCTGAGGTTTTTTGTCTAACAGATATTTAGAATAGAATAGATTAAAATAGACTATTAAACTAGACTAGACTGGAATAGAATAGAATAGAATAGAATAGAATAGAATAGAATAAAATAGAATAGAATAGAATAGAATAGAATAGAATAGAATAGAATAATTTTCTGTTCCCATGCTGCTTTTAAATTCAACAGCTTGCACAGTGTTTCATTTAAGGTGTTTTTCTTTAATGAAATATTTCTCTATAAGCATATCCCTGCTAGTTTAAATATATCTACTATTTCCAAAACTACTTAATAAATCTCCCCATGTGATCATTTAGTATCCATCTCAAAATATCAATGTGATGGTGTGCACTTCAGAATAATCTACTGACTGCTGGCTTTATAATGCTGACTCTATTTTGTCTTCCCAAATAATTGACTCTAAACTCCAGAATTATACTGTGTGGTAAATGGTTCATATTCCTGTAACTCACATGCTATTTGATTCAAATATTTGTAGCATAGAAATGCATATGTGTGCACTATAAACAAGAAGACTGCATTTTTGTTTCCAAATAAAATAGGAATTGAAGCTGGAATGCTTGAGACGCCTCTAAACTTGTAGTTCCAAGAGTTCTTAGTCTGAAAACAGGTTCTTATTCTAAATCCAATCCTGTTTTTTTCTGCTATCCTAAAATTGCCAAACTTATCTCTGTCCTCAAAGAAACCATATTAGAAATTCCGTGAAAAATCAGTTTCTTGGGCTTGTTACCAAGGGCAGGGATATATAGTCACTATTAAAATCACTTTTGTAACTAATATTTTTGCAATAAGGGCACTGACCTGACTGATGGCAAAAACCTAGGACTGCACAGAGAAAAAAAATCTGTCACTAACATATCATGCTATTGAATTAAAATTGCTTTTCAGTTTGGCTGGATTGGGAGATTTGCTGTTCTGGGCAAGGACTGCAGGAGCCACATTTTCCTCTATACATTTTGGAAGTGTGCTTTAGACTGCAATTACCAGAGTGGAATATTGAAAAGCACCAACACTTGCCGAATGGTTTGCAACCTTTGCAAGACTCTGTAGACTGTGAGGAGGAATACTTAGATTATTTCATTTGTATAGTTTAGATCATTGTATATTGAAAGAGAATAATGTGAAGAATTCACGGAGAACTATGATAGTAGGTTTCTTGAGGGGATCAAACAGTTCCTTAGAGGTTTAAGCAAGCTTAGTTCAAAATCCAGTGGTGAAAGGGAAAAGGTATGGAAGTCATACAGGACAAAAATGAATAACTATGCCCTCTTTAATACTTGCTATTATAACCTTTGTTTCAGTCTTTGACTCCTTTACATCTAGAAAGAGAGATATGAAAGGAAAAATTATTTCAATGTTTTTATTCAGATAAACTTCCAAAAAAAGGTTTACTTATTTCTTCCTTTATTCAAAACTGTTTTGCCCAAGTTTGACACTCAATAAAACAGCAAAATGTATGTTGTGAATAATTGAAAACAGTTATTAGGAATACATATGCCATATGTCTATATATCCTTGCACCCTCCCCCTGAGTACTGGAATAATATTTCAAATTAAGAGGCATATACATGTAAATATACATGTAAAGTTTTGTAGTGGCATTTACTATATATATATTGCGTACAGAAGATAAACATTGAACACATGATCATGGGTGAAAGTTCTTCCCAATGCTCTCAAGTCCAGTACAAGCAGAACTATATATGTATCATACATTCTTTGTCTCAAACTACTTTCACTAGCCAGGGGAGTAAAAGTCTACTTTTCTTAACCTGTGCCATGTTCGGACTAGACTGAGACTGCGTATTCGTACTACTTTAATTATTCTGTTAAGATTGGTATCCATATAGATCTCCATTTGCTGCATCATTTGTCAGCTCTACTCATTTATCACTTGTGAACACAAAGCAGATCACAAGGCAAAACTGTGCCTACAAATACCTAAGGTTTGACAGGCTTATGTTTGAGGCCTCTCAGTTGCTTACAGATAATTGAGATATTTTTTTAAATTTAAATATAAATAATTTCTTCCCTAAATCAGAATTTCTGCACTAGTTCAGAGAAAGGAAACAACCTGTGGAAATAGCCATTAGGCAATTAAGAAATTCTTCCTGGAACTGAAGTGGGCCTAGAAAGCAAGCAACTACCATGATAAGCAAAGGTGGGAGAAACCTTTGCAGGTGTAATTGCACACATTTGTAGACAAATAGTTCCAGGGACAAAGATCACCATAGCTTTCATATTTTCTATTTTTTCTGTATTAATATTTTTGTTTGTTTATTTGTTTTCAGGAGTGGAACATCGATATAGAGATTAGATGATAAAGTGATGGAGGGGAAAGTTGGGTGAATGTATCACTAAAACTGTTGATTTTCTCCCCTAGAAACATTCTGCTAACAGAGTATTAATGGCAACTAAATTATGAGAAAAAATGTTCAAAAGCTATTTATTACTAAACTGCTGCTTACTAATCTATTACCTCCTTAACCTTCTGCTCCTTAGAACATACTTAGCTGCTTCAAGAACAAGGGGTCTAGGACAACACAGAAATTACCTTTCCTTTTTATATCAGATAGCACACTTGGGCATGTTGTGCAGGAAAATAAAAAATATAGTGTTCCTAGTTTACTGTCTTTATGATCCAAGCAAACTCTGTGAACATTTTTTTTTTTAAGGAAGAACATTAAAGATTAATGGATTTCCCTTCAGAGATTTGCAGATACTGTATTTGCCAGTAAAGCTAATCAATAAATCAAAAAGCAGGAGGGTAGTAAAGAGAAAAAAATATTAACATTTGTGTTTCACCTTAAAATTATTTTGCAGTTTGTAAGCCTATGCAAAGCAAATTGCAGTGGCAGTAAGACCTCTCAGGATTCATAGGATTGTATTAATTTTATTCTACTTCATCTCAAAAGACCTCACTTCCCTGATATTTTGGGGCTAGCCACAAACACTAGAACATCAGAAAATCTAAGTTGTGGTTAACAAGCATCTAAACAGTAATTTATCCTATTTTGAGCTTCCAAACAACAATTCTACTAATATAGACAGATAATATTGTATTCATATAAATGTGTGTGTGTAAATATATACATACATATATATATATGGTGTGGGTCATGTATATAGGGGTATGTGTGTATTTGACATAAAAAATTTTGAAACATTTTCTCCATGAGGGCTGGCATTACCTTGATTTAATGCTTGATTTAATGCTTGATTTTAGCCCTTGTCCCAGACGACATTTTATGAGCAAAAGGATTTTGTCAAAACAATCTAAGTCTGAAAACAGAGGATTTTATATTCTGTAATTAAATAGACACAATTTAGTAGTCATTCTGAACTGTAGATATGAAAATATATAAGGGCTGAAATACTTTATTTAATAGCTGCTCATAATAAAATAAGATTCTGATCAAATATTCTGTGGGTTGATAATACTATTTTTCTTTTTTGGTTTTGAGATATTACTGAAACACTCAACCACAAAACTATATTATTTTTGTAACACATGGAAAAAAGAAATCACTTCTTTTAATGGCCCAAGTGCTTTATAATTTGGCACATAGAGGCCAAAATGGAGATAAGTCGAATTCTTTGTTGCTTGGTCTGTAGCTAATGAAGTTTCTTCTTGTTTATAATTATTTATCAATTTTTTTGCAGCTCTCAGAACTTTCTATCCACTTGGATCCATACCATATGTAATTCTTCTTGCTTTATACCCTCAGTTACAGAATGGAGATTCATGTTTCAGTCAGTCTTTAACTTCTTTACCTGTTTGGCCTTCTTTCTTTCTGATAGGAATAAAAGAAATTTGTTCTTTTGTCTCTGACCTTATGTGTACAATTGTTTTCCCATTTTGAAGTTTAAAAAGCAATGTGATTACGCACTTTTTTCTGTGCAAGCACAAGTTTATTTGTTGTTTGAGAAGAGCTTGTGTGTCCTGGATGATATTATCTCTAGCAGTAGCTACAGCAACATCAGTTTTGTAGGACAGATACATGCTAGCTTGTCACTTGTCTTAGTCCTGGCATCCCTTGGGGGTATTTTGGATCATATTGACGTTTATTTCAGGTGCTCATTCTGATCATCTTTAACAAGATCATAAATGAGTTACTCAGCTGTTTTACTCCTGTTTCAATTGCATTGTTTTGCAGATAAAGGGTTTTTTTTATTTAAATGCTTTGGCCTTTCTCTTTTAATACTGTCTTTTTCGCTCTCCTCTATCATGATGTATTTGTAGATATTTTTGGCAAAAAAGAACTGTTTTCTGTTCTCCTGTATTTCTCTATAATTATACTCTTGTACTAAACAAATATGAAATGTACAAATAATGGATGGAGACTAGCTACATAAGCTCCCTGTGCTGAAAGATATTGTACTGTAAAGGTCTTTATTTTTATATGTAATTGGATTCTAACACTGAAAATAAATGTTAGACATTAAAATGATGTTATTTAAAACAATGAATAATTATGACTTTCATTTCCTTTTCTATGGACATTTGAGAACAGATAGTATTGCTCATGCATTTATCTTTTTTTATCTATTGCTCTCTGGGGCTTGTTCCATGAAAAGAAATGAATAGAAAAATGAGTCAAGTATAAAACCACATGATAACACTCAAAGCTTGTTCAACAAACGTGTAAGTGAAAATAAGGCAATCCATTGCTTTTACTCAGCAAATACCAGGGCTTTTGATAGCACTTTTCTTAAAAAGCTCCATTGTGCTCTAAAAATACCATCAGTCTTTGGAGTACTGCTGCAAAATATCTTTGGTATGTATTGTTCCTGTTTGGCAAAATAGAATATTTTTTTGCAGAAATGTCAATTATATTTGAAAAAATATCATCTGTATCTCCCAGAAGTTTTGATGTTGCTGAATAGCAACATTTGTCCTCAGCAATTCAAAACAGGTTACAAAGCAAGGATGAAAGAATTGCGAAATGAAAAATTAATCTGCATAGGTGTTATATACATTGTCTGTGGCATTTGGTGAAAACATATTATTGCAACAATCATTGGGAATCCTCTCCAGAAATTTAATTAGGTGATCTGGATAAGTTCATTTTTGTCAAACGTTTAATGAGGCAGGAGGTGTTTTGCCATCAAGCTAGAGTTGAACTCCACTCTTTATTTCTACCTACACTTAACCTGACGTTTCATGGATTGCTTCAATACTGTTATATCCAGAATTAAAATATTTTAAACAATTTGAAAAGATCTCCAACCTCCTGAAGAGATGATAACAATTTCAGATGCTGTTTACATAAAGCAACCTACAAAAGAGAAGTTAAATATTTGCGAAAAGTCTCCTAAGCTAAATAAATTTTTAGACTTTTTGTTTTCCTTATCTCAGCTATAAGCTGCATTGTCTGATGAATATATGCAATACATTCAGACTGAAGTTTTGAAAGTTGAAGGTACATTTTTCCATGACACAGTATTCTCTTTTACATAGCATAAACTACGCAAACAACAAGATATGAAGACCTCAAATCATACTTTGATTAAAGGGAACATAGTCCCTTGACAAATAAATATCTCTATTTTAACATTTCTCTTGTTCTTTCTTCTAATCTTTTAACTTTAGGTATTATTAATTATTGAAAATAGTAAAAACCTTAAACCTTATCATCTTCCAATTACAGAAGGTTACATAGCCCACTGTGGCACCACATTAAATTTATAACATCTTTCAAAAAAGCTTTAAATCCCTAATTTGGTTATCTACTTCACTCATTCTATATACCAAAATGCATAAAAGCATGACTTTAAGTACTAATTTATAAATAACAGTCCAGAACCATTCGTAATTGTATTTTAAATAAATGAGCAAAAGTGGTGATTAAAATACCTGATAAATAAGGGCAAAAAAATTAATCCAATATTGCTAATAATTTAATGTAGTTCATACAAAGTGCCACTTCTGGGCTTCTCTGCAATTAACTTTAAATAAGAATACAGAGTCCACAAAAGCACATTTCAAATACAGGCTTTGAATCTAGAATCCAAATATCTATCTCATTACCCTATTATATGCAAGACAGAATTGAGAATTGGCACATGAAAAAAATATCCTCTTTTGTTTCTCCTGTGGTGCCCCCAGACTTCCTTTAAAAACACTCAAACATTACCATTAATCTAATGAAACAGGTTAATCTTTGAGATAGTCTCATAAGAGTCTCCAGAGAAGATGAGAAGCATTTTTGATGTATAACGATTTTCCTCTTAAAAATGCCAATCGACTGCTGTCACATTGTCTTACTATCTGTGGGAATTTTTCATGAAATTTTGGTTGAATTTTGTTTCACAGTGTTCAAACTCATGCATTATCATTGTTTTGTTTTAAAAAATTTTGTATTGTATGAATAATTATACTTTAAGAATGGATAAAGTAAATAAATAAATAATTTTAAGAGTAAAATCAAAATTTGATTTATTTAAATTCTCAAATTAAATGTTATTTTATACTGGCCGATATTTTTTTCTCAAGTGGAAATATGTTTCTAAAATAAAAATGTATTTTCTACTGCATCTTTTTTAAGGCAACGTCTTTTGAAATGTTCCTATTTTGAAATTTTAATTGCTTCTGAGAAGAAATTACTTACATAGCTCTCAGTTTGTTCTTGGACATATGTTTAAACTAGAAACTCCTCTTAATAGGAATAATGAAAACCCTAAGTTGGACACTTAAAAATTGCTTGCTGCTTTTTTACTTATTTGGTCACATTAATAACCTTGATGTTATATAAATGCTAAGAAAATAAATAACTTTAACTTCATTTTTCATTGGTTCATTATTTTCTTTTCGTGAAAAAATACCGTTATTTGCTGATTTTATGGTCATTTTGTAGACCTTGTTTCCAATCTTTTTCTTCATTTTCACAGTTAATTTTCCTCAGCCTACTTGTAGTGTGATTTAGGGGGGCAATATTGACATTATTTTGCATTCCTCAACATGCAAAGACTATCATACATATTCGTGAGTTTTTAATTGTTTATATGTTATACTAAGCAGATGCTGGCGGAAAAGAAATTGCTACAGTACTGAAGTTTGAAGACACTGGAAATGGCAATTTTCAGATAAAAAATAAATCTTGTTCAGATATACCCTTGGACTTCAAAATAATTTAAATTTTGAGGCACTAATTAGACTTGAAAGACAATTGTCACCTTCTTGAAGCAATGACAGTTGTCACCTGCAAATGAGTCCATGCAAAGCATTTGTACTTCTCTCCATTAGTTAGCATATAGGATTTAGCTGCTTATTTCGGAATATACAAACATAAAGACCCCCAATGGGCATCCTTCATGTATTTGTCCAGTGTCCCATGGATCTGCCTGAGCGTGCTCTTTACTGAAATTCTGAACATATTACTGTCACACTGGAGAGGTCTGTAGTTTAAATCACAGACTCCAATGCCTGGATCCTGCAGGAATGACAGGATTTGTGTCTCCAGCAGATAACCTGCTAGATTAAGGCCTGAAATCTGAGAGGCACATGCAGTTCATTATACACGGAACAGTTGAGAAATGATCACCATCAGTGAGAGCAAACAAAATAGTGCCTTGAAGCAAAGTTGGAAAGATAGCAGTGCTGTTAATAATTAATTCTCCCTGTTGTGTCTGGCATCCTGCCTATGATAGCAAAAAATCCAATAGGATATTGCTGTATCCCCCAGCTCACACAAATCCACCAGGGGTGCACTATGGCTGATCTGTTGTTGCCCAACAGTACAAAATTAAATC
>VZTB01003888.1:89378-148549 GCA_013397245.1 Thryothorus ludovicianus
AACATAGCTATGCCTTGCCCTTGAACTTTCATCCTTTTCTGCTTTGGTTTTGTTTGTTTGTTTTTAATTTAAATCAAATTTATCCCAAGCCCTTTTCAAATAGAGGGTCAGGCTGTACCACAGTCCTGCTAAAACAATCATATATCCAAAAGCAGAAAATTTTAATTTGTTTACATAGCTTGCATCCTTTGATCTCTTTCTATAAAAGTTTACATAGAGTGTCATTTTAATAGAAATACCGTGTAATGTAAGATATGGCCCCACTCTTCTCAAAGTTCTTCAAGATCTTTAATGTGTTTAGATCTACACTGCAATAGTGGAACACTATCAAAAATGGCTGGTATCAGAAACATAACTTATTCTCTGTGTTTGGATTAATTTTGAATCGATTTTGAATCTTCTTCTTCTAATCCCTAATCCATCATAATTCAATTTAAGGAATTAAATCAGAAGATTAATATTATGCAAAAATCATTGTTCTGCTGTATTGATTGTTCCAAAAATTAGACATTTTTTACTGTCTTTCAAAATTCTGCAACTGTCTTGTTATCTAAGCCTTCTTTCCCTGTGAGTGCTCTTTTGTAAAACAGAATGTATTAATTACTAGATGATAATCAACTTTTCTTTGCCTATGATCAATATCCAGTGAATGTAGTGAACACTACTTTCTTCCTGTGAAACAAGTATCTACTTTCTATTGCTTATACTTTTTTGCTTTTATTACTTTCCTGAAACGCTTCTTGTCAATATTGCTTACATTAGCCTTATGCTAATAGAAGAAAATATTAGTCAAGTATTGAAAATAATTGCTATATACAACACAATAAAAGCAATATATAAAGATGTTTATGCCTTACAAAATAAATTTTATCATAATAATTCCAAATTTAAAATTTTAAAATAATAAGCCTATACAAATAGATTTCAGGTTGGATATTTTTTATGTTTCTATCTTTGAACAGGTACTTCAAGTATTTTATTTTGAATCATGAAACTATCATAGTAGCAGTCACATATGTTTGTTTCTCTTATAGTGCTTGGAAAATCCTTAAAAGTGTGTGTAACAAAAAAACAGTTTAAAATAATTTAAGGAAGAGATACTGCATACTCTTTTGGTATTCCTTGAGACTGACAGGTGGAATCAGTCCTATTCTCTATGGTGCTATTAAGAGTAAAAATCTAATATATAAGAAGATGGATATTTTTCTGTAACTATTATAAAATTTACACTTATTCTTTCTTACTGTTTGTGGAGAAGTCACAACTGTCTTCATGATAATTTTTTATACAATTTTTGTCTGCAGAATATTTTTCCTTGAAAAAAATTACTCACTTGTCAGATTTAATCTCATGATTTTATTGTATTGCTTGGAAGGGAATGTACACATTAAACACTCAAAAGGTTGCCAGATACAGCACTGAGAGTGAATGAAAATGCTGTGCCTATTCAGGTAGGTGCAAATTGATATTGCAGCATGCTACGCTCTAGTTGTCTTTAGTAGTTAACTCTTAAATGAAGGAAGTCAAGCCACTCAGCTGTGGCTTTCCTCTAAGCTGAGTGAGCACAAGCACAATGTATAAACCATGTATATCAGTATCTGACCATGTCTACAGAAATCTAAATGCTTAACATGCATTTTTAGTTTCAAAAGAGATCCTGAAAGTTGATGTTTTTCTTCAACTGCATTTAAAATTCAGGGTTCTTAGAATCACTCAGTAGTGTTCAGAATCCTGCAGGATTGTTCTCTAATTTATAAAGTGAAAGTCCCAATTAAAAACACTTGTTAATAATAAAGAGCAAATCATTTGAATATGAAGCTCAGGCATGATGTCAATGAAGTTTTGTCTCTTAGAATGAAGGGATGCTTCCTATTTCTTATGACAATACACTCAAATCTCATCAATCAGTTCTCTGGCATTTCCAGAATATTCAACAAATGAATTTCCAAAGCATCAGTGCTGATTCATCTGGTTAATTTTTCAGGCTAAACATTCTGTTTAATAATTACAGTATTATGTGGGTCCTTAGCTTTTAAAAGAATGATAGGCTTAGTTGACATTAGGTTTCACATATGTGTTCTCTGAACTGTCCTATTTTTTAAACATGACTTTCTCTTAATTAATAACATCTCTTGTTTGACTCTTCTTGAAAATGTCTTTACAAAACATTTTCATAGCTGTATTAAATCCGTAAACCCCTCTGAAACTCTGACAGTTACCTTTTATTTCAAAAGTATGATACTCTCATTTCTAAAGATCTTTTTTCGTTGACAATCCTTTTCTATAATGACAATATGATAATTATGTATGAAAATGCAATTATAAATGGCTTGTTTTCCTGAAATTCAACCTTAGTGAGAACCTTAGTGAGATTTCAAGAGATAATATCTGCAATAATTTAAATCAGTCCCTATTTTGTAATGTACATGGTGTCATCATATATGCAAGGAACTTTCTGAAAAAATATTGCTATGTTATGTAACACATTATTTTTTTTACTAGTATCTTGCTTTGGAAAGTTTATTTTCTGAAACAATACAGCATGCAATACAGAATTAGAAAATAAAGTGCTTTTTGTCATCTTTCTTTACTAACCAGAGTTTTTTTGGGTTTTTTAGTTTTAAATTTCCTCTTTCCATCACTGGGTACATTATCTTTTTGTTTGTTTAGTTAATTTTACTGCTGTTTTTTCCTCTCGTCATGCATCTAATCTACAGGTGTTTTGGAAAGAACACTGCCCATTTATCACTACCAGTGTGAGAGAAATCTTAGTCTTTCATGAGCGATAAAGTTTTGGTGTCTCTAATCCTTTTCCTTTTTTTGGAAAGGAAAAGACTGATCTAGGGTTATCATTAGACTGAATATTACCTCTGCAGCAAAAATTTACAGGGTCTCTCACCATATACTTTCTGTATGTTTATTTTATGTTGAATTGATAGTTCTGTCAGAATTTATAAAGAGCCCAATATGTTAGCAGATTGTGAAGCTCACTCTTCATCCACACTTTTTCCATAGGACTCAATACCTGGACACGTCAACCAGAATATTGGTCTTTGACAAGCCAGAAGTCTGGAAAGCTTCATACAGTAATTCAGCTTAGGAAGTTCTTCCTGGATGCTGCTGTGGTGAAAAGCATCTCCTTTTTTTTCTGGGCATCGTCTTGATGCCTTAAATTTTAGCTTTTATATTTTTCAGTTCCTGTACTGGATTAGTGTATAAGTCTGAACTCCATATAGAGTGTTAGTAAGCTCTCGTCACAGTTTGGTCAGACAAAACAATCCTTCCAGGCCTGAGGATCAAGATCATTATCATAGCCTCAGGCCTGAAAACTATAAACATGTAAATTGGAGGGGGAGTAAATTGAGGGAATGGGACTTCATTACCTGAAGGTGTAATTGGAAAACTAACCTCTGATATGCAAATAGACCAAACATATCTGCCCAAAAAACTCATGACCATCATCCATCTTGGGTATAGCCTCTGTGAGGCTCCTACACTGTTTGAGGTGTATCTGTTAAAGGCCTTTAATAAATATTCAATTTATTCTCTAACTCTATCTAGCCTCTGTTGAAGGTAGCCAGTCCAAGGCATCACTCTAGTGACCGACACAGTATGGTAGTGTTACAGTGGTCTGTTTGTGAAATCCTTGAGGAGATGAAACACATTTGACAGTGTTACCAATATTGGTCTACTATGTGATGATGTTATATCATATAATATAATAACCAAATATATTTATATCTTTTCAAATTCATTTTCTTTATGTTTCTCTTTGTGGATCCCCAACGTGATCTATCAACTCAAGAAATGACAGGAATCAAGAGCTGATCTAGAGCTTATAGTTAGGTTTAATGGTTGTGGTAGACAGAGTATTTTTGCTTCTCTAGAACTCCTCAGATATGTTTAGGCTGTCTTTCTATACCAAGAAGATAGTAAGAACACATTCGACTTTTCCTCTTAAAACCTTGTAAAGTTAAAAGACCACATGGCTACCCAGCTTCTGAACAAAGGTCATTTGTCTCTAGACAGAATCTAAGTTAGGAAAACTTGAAAGAGTTGCTGCCTGCTGGAGAAAACATACCAATCAGCATAGGTGCAGGCATTGAAGTTCAGTTTCCTTCTGGGCATAGAGGCAATCAGACATCTAGGAAGGCTCCAAACGCAGAGATGAACAAATTTCAAAATTTTGTCCTGAAGTCCCAGAATTAATCTGGTTTCCAGGAAACCTGTCTCTGTTTCCCTCAATAATTTCATTAAGAATTCATTTGCTTAATGTCCATGATTTTGTTGCCATAGCCACTGTAGAAAAATTGGAATTTCTTTGCTTTTTTTAGCTTTAGCTTGCAGGGATAAGTTCAAGTTTCTAGCTGCTAGAATCACTATGAAACCTTCTGTTGTGCACAAGTTTCTCTCCTGTCTAAGGTAACATGGGCAGCTAATAGCTATGATCACGATGCTTTTTTTCCTGATGGTGAACTATTTCTCTCCCATTTGAAGTGTTGTTGCTGTGGTTGTTAAGTGACAATGTGATTACTGACAGATGAGTGTGTTTAACAGTCTTCTAAAGAATTATGACTGAACTGTCAGAATGGAAGGAAGAGGTTAAAATTATTTAAAGAAACAGAATAATACAATGAGCAGGTTAGAATAATATTTTGGTGACACCTTTGAATTGAATTCACAGACACAATATCTTGCCTGGGTGGTGATACCTAAAGTGTGTCTGAGACTTTGTCCATGTAGAGAGCAACCTTCTAAAAAACTCTAAGCTCTCTAATTGGGGAAGTAACTTGGAAAATAGGTGTCTTTAAGATCTGCAGGCAATGCTTTCTACAGGACTTTTGACATCAAAGTTTGCCCAATTTGTGTGTGTGCCCATCATACATGCAGAACTTTTTAAGAAGAGGTTTAAAATCTTTCTTGTCTTTGCAGTGCCCAAGGGATTTGCATATATTCCTGCTTCTATAAAAATACCAAAGCATTTACTTCTAGTTAACTGGGTAGAATTTGCACAACCTTAGAGCTAAATGCCAGTGCACTCACTTTCAAAGCAAAAAAAAAAAATAAAAGGAGACATTAAAAGAAAAAATAAAATAACAACTAAGAGAAAATCATATCATCTATTAAAGGTTATGCAAAGTCTGAAATAAGAGACAAAATATCTACTGCTTAATGCAGAAATTACATGCTTAAGTAAAGAACAATTTTGATTCCTATTGAATCTGTCTGTCATATCTTAACTCACAGAACCATGTTTTGTTTGTACTTTCTTTGCTCATCAAAATACTTACTTTTATTTACCCAGCATAGTATACAGTACGATGCTGGGTCTAAGCCACAATAATAGTGGTCTGACATGAAAATCAGGAATTTTCATTGGACTATAAAGCACAAGGCCAAGAAAATTATCAGGTGCTCAGTGTACAGAGTATGTCAAGAATAACACAGGCAAAGGTTGTTTTCTGTTTCCTGGTAGAATGCACTTGTGTTACTTTCCTGCATGGAGTCACTTTATAACAGCTATTAACAAACATTCAACTTTAAGAAACATACAACTATCTCAAGTTGTAACGAAGATGAAATCGAATGGTAGTGTAGAAGCCAGATGTATTTTTAGTGACGTTCCAAGTCCTAAATATCAATTTTCTGGCCAAGGACACCCATATGTGTATATGGTTAAAAAAAAAAAGATACTGACAAAACAAAAATACTGGTAATTTTGTAGTATTTTATTCCCAGTTCATGTGAGACAATGAAATATAATTTTATTCTCTCACTTTTACTTTAGATACTAAAATTCTCATCAGGGCCTAGGCAACCATTGTTTGTATTCCTGCTTCTGATTCAGGGACAATAATATATATAGAACATGCTCTGATAGTGCAGTTCCAAGGACTGGGAAGAATATTTGATGTTGAGACCAGCACTTATCTGTCCAAATACACCACCATCATTTGGCTTCTGCTTTCCACTGAATTAGAAGCATTTGCTGTGCTTAGATTGGGCATAATTTCAGAGTTTTATTGTGTTTTTTCCCAGATAATAGTAATAAATGCTTTTTGTCTAAGGGGCTGTTGTGGTTTAATCTTAACTGTTACTCAGCCCCACACATCCACTCACTCACTCTCCCTTGGTGGGATGGAGAAGAGAACCAGAAGAGTAAAAGTGAAAAAAGTCATGAATTGAGATAAGGAAAGCAAAAGCCATACGGGAAAGCAAAGAGCAAAATGAAGCAAGTAAATTCCTTGGGGACACAAAACATCATCACCCCTTCCTTCTTCTTCCTCCAGCTTTATATGCTGAGCATGACATCATACAGTATGAGATCTGCTATCCTGACTGTCTCTTCCCAATTTTCTGTGCACTCCCAGCATCCTGCTGGTGGAGTGGTGTGAGAAGCAGAAAAGGCCTTGCCCTCCTGCAAGCACTGCTCAGCAATAACACAAACATCCCTGAAATACCAACACAGTTTTCAGCACAATTCCAAAACACAGCCCCATACCAGCTACTCTGAAGAAAATTAACTCTACCCCAGCCCAAACCAGCACAAGGGTTTCCTTAGTTCTCTTCTGCATCTGAGGCAGAAGGAAAGCATAGCTTTCTTTACTTCTTGTATGTCTACTCCTCCAAAAGCAATAAATGTCTTGAATACAGTACTGCATTTCTTAAAAGATTATCCATAAGTATTTTTTAAAAAATTGCTTTTGTTCTTCTAATACCCAATTTGTGTGTTTTTCATGTACAGTTTACTTGCACAACAGTTAATACTTGGATATTTGGTGCTCATAAGCAACTGCTTATCACTGTTCTGTCAGAGAGGGACTGGCACTGTATAGTGTGAAATTCTTTTTCCACTGACTTGGCAGAAACTTGTATCCATTCTTGAAGTAGATCCTAACTTCACCTACGTGTCTTGCACCTTGGATAAATTCTGCAGTTTCATTGAGGAAGCTAACATATACAATATCTAGATGTTTCATTCATCCCTGAATTCTTCTTTCCAGATTAAAACCATGAATTCTCCTTGCTTTTGCATGACATGCTTTAAATGAGAAAGTACTCAAGGAAGAAACCACTTATATGTCGAGAAGATCTGTACTCAGCTGTTCCACTTCCAAAATCTCTTGATTTTCTAGGACATCGTTGAACTAAATATAAAGTGCCCCAGAATAACTGTGTGAGGACAAGAATAATACATTGCGCATAGCAGTAGTCTTGCTGTGATGAATTTTGAAAAGCAGAGCAGGGTAGAGGTCTGGTCCAGCATGGACTGAAGACCTACATTCTGTATTCCTGTATTCCTGTATATGTTCATTTTCCAGAAACATTTTTCTGTGATCAAACTTGTGCAAGTTACCTTAATCTATATAGTCCTTTAAGTCATCAGGGTCTTATCTTTCTCATGCATTTTCCATTACCAGAATCAATGCTTTCCTTTTGGTATTTTTGATTTCATGAATGAGTAGAAAATCATTCTGTCTCCAACAAGTAAAAGTTATTGCATTATTTATTACAGTTTTCCTCTCCCATCACTTTTTTGAAGACTTAGTTCATTACAGAGTCCATTTCTTTTTTTTTTTTTTGGCAATGTACATGAGATGATTTCTTTCTACTATAATTTTACTTTTATTTCAAATAAAAATAAATGGGCTTTTTGGTTTTGGGGGTTTTTGTACTTTTAGACATAGAACAGTACCACAAAACCAAAAGGAACTGAGAAACCACCAGTGCTTTATTAGAACTAAACAAACAGTTTTTAGTTTGTAGAAAATTCTTTGATTTTGTGAGTTCTACTTTGAACCCTTTAGTTGTCTATGTGTGTACACCTATATTTAATTTTATTCAGCTAAATCTTTGGTATGCGGTTTTAGGCTGTATGGGTTTCTTTGGAGCACATTCCTACTACCTGACTGACTGCCTCTTAAAGATTAGCTCAGTTGGTTAGAGCCTGCTGCTAAACACTCCAGGATTTTGGATTCAATTCCTATATGAGCCATTCACTTAAGTGTTGGACTTGATTCTATATTTTAAGACCAATCTTTAATAATTGATGCATTTTAAATTTTCTGTTCTTACTCTGTAGTGCATATTTAGAGTTCCCGTGATTTGTATAATTCCTGAATCTTTCAAATTTATGTGAGGAATTTTCCTTGCTGCTTCATAACCCCTTGTGAATGCTATATTCCATAAAAATTTCTGTACCCTCTTCAGTGCAAATACAGCCTTAATTCTAGTACTGCTTGAAAACAAGGCAAATGGGATTTTTTATTTATGTCTTACTCACATATGATAAATTCCTCTGCAGCTTCTGTGAGAATTCCGTTGTTCAATTGTTTGTGTGTGACACTACACAGATGATACAAATGTATTGGACATCTGTTTCATGAACAATGTCTTGTGCTTGACAGAATGCAATATTATGGACGTATTCCTTCAAATAGCTTCAAAGCAAAAATATAATTCAGCAAGGAATGAAGACTGTCTTTAGTTCGTTAATCTTCTGCCTCTATGCCCTTGTGGATTAATCTTGAGCTGTGAGCTTGGATAAATATGCCTGGCAAGAAAATGTTCTCACTCACTCTTTCTTGCTTTCATTTCTTCTTTTATTTTTTTTTTTTTTAACTTTTAAGCTCTCCAGACTCTGTTGCCTAGAGTGCACAGACTAAAAGTGTACATAATTATTTTCAATGAAGGACTCTCCAGTGAGATCTTCAGGTTCCATGTGCAATTAGATTTGCTGTTGGTTCTGTCAGTCATGCTTTGACATCACATACTTTTAATTTGCTCATGATATGGAAGCCTTATTTGCAAAGTTAATTCAAAGGCAACTTATATTTATCAAATTTTCAGGTAAACGGAGAAATATTTTGGTTATTTTAGGGAATGGAACTCAGTCTAGGCAAATACAAAATTGCATTTGCTGTTCATTCACTTTGTTTTTATCTAACTGTTGACTGTAATATGTGCTCTAAACTCTAAAATGGATGCTGTCTGGTACATTATTTCCCACACATGCATGGTCACTTACGAGGAACTGATGGAAACAAAATCACAGGATCACAGAATGGTACATACCTACAATTCAGGATAAACACTTCTGCTGGTCATCCTACTGTGCAGAAGAGAAACCTCCCTCATCCTAATATCCACCAGCCAAACAGAGTATCTAAATATTCTTGGTAATGTCTCAGATGGACAAAACAATTAATAGATAGTTAAAAGGGATTAATCATTATGTTTGCTTTTCTGAATGTGGGACAGGCATTTTTTATTAATCTTCGAGGAATGCAGTACTTATGTATGGAGGTAGATCATAAAGAATACATTTAAATTTAAATACATACATTTTCAGACCTGCTATGGAAATTTTCTATGAAAGAAGACATTGTTACATGTAGATTAATTTATCATGTTCAAATGTGAAAGTAAAACAGATGTTTGCTTGGACAACAAAGACAGTATTTGTGCAGCTGAACAAAGGAAAGTAATGGGAAAAATTTGAAAATCATGTTTTTCTTCCTACCTTTTCTGAGTCAATTAGAGCTCTTTGGCTTTGTCAAGAGCCAAAGACTACTGAGCCCACTCTTCCATTAAGAAGGAAGTCATAGCCTCTTTTAAAGAAGATAGGGGGTATATATAAACATTTTTCTTAAGAGAAATAAGGTAGGCTTTTTTATAGGATCAGAGCACTTTATTTATTTTATAGTTTTTTGTTTTTTCCAGAGTGTCTCTACATATATAATGTTGCTTCAGTTTTCTTTTTTTCAGGCCCTCAAAGCAGTTCTATATTCAAGAAATTTATGCCAGTTTTGTATCCAATTAATCTTTCATCCTGAAATTGCAACATATTTTAAAATAAATGATAAAAAATTATGGAAATTCTGTGAAAAAAATTGTATTATCAAACATTTCTTTAATATCCAAATTAAATTATAGAATAATTGCAGCATGATACGAACCTACGGAGTTTTAAACATAAAGCTTTTCTTTATTCCACAGTGAAATGGAATAAGGGGTGTGTTTTTATCTATTTGTGGACGTTTCTAAAAGAAGAAAATTAGGTTTAATTCATGGAATAAGTTATCACTTCTAAGTATACACTGCTCTAGCATCAATGGAAAAATCAACCACAAATGTACTGCAATAATTTAGCAATGTGAATGGGAAGTAGCTGTTCGATGATGCACATGAATACAAGACGCTAAATTGTATGAAAATGGCCTCAGGATATTGTTTCAGATTCTGTATTGGTTTCTGTATGAATAACACTGCTGCAGTGGAAAACAAAAGAAAACAAACAACTCAGAGTTTTTCTACTGGTAAAAAGTATATCAGATAAAATCCAATATTCTTAGTTCAGGATCAGGCGTTCAAGTTAAATTATAAAAATTCACTTTGGCAGTTGCTTTCTTTTTTGCTCTATTATCCTAGATATTTGTTTGCTTGGCAAAAAAAGAAAAAAATTCTTCACATCTCACTTCTCCTTTTGCTTTGATCCTTCAAGTGGGCCTAATCCCATGTTTGTAATAGCCTAATCCTCCAATATGGAAATTAATGTGGTGTCACACATATTCAGTGTTATGTAGTTTCAGTGCCAGAAGCGACAATGAGCCTTGAAAAGAGCAAGATATTCTAAAAATAAAATTAATAACAATAATAAAAAAATAACCATGCAGACAAATAAGTAATTTTTTCAATAAATATGTAACATGTAGCAAAAATTGCATAATGTTACTGAAAGCATAATTTGCTCCTCTGGGTTTGAAAGATCACATTTCATTTTCCTTTCCTGGGTTAATCACAAAGGCATATATTTTGATTTCTGAGCAATAAAAAGGCATAATCTTCTCAGTGAAGAAATATCAAGGGATAGCTTTTTTCCTAAAATACTCACATGAATCTTTAGAAGGTTTTTGGAAACAAATCCATAACATTTCCAACAGCTTGTTCCACTGGGAAAATGCATAAGGGAAGGAGAGAGCAATGGAAACACCTCTTATCTTTTGGGAGGATGGGGTAAAGTTCTCAGGCAAATCCCATAGTAGATTCACCATTTCCATAACTTGTACAAATGTGAAGGGGTAGCCATCTCTAGCTCATCAGAAGTCTCTTGGACTCTTCATAGGCTCACAGGTTTGAGGTCACAGATCTATTTCTGGGGACCTTTTGACTTAGGTATGCTGTTAGATTAGTAGTTCCAATATCCCTCTTGAAAATGATTTTCCACTGTGCATGTTTGCCTCTAGATGTTCAATACACCCTCATGAAACTCCTTTATTTTCATCTATGCTTTTCTTTTCCTGGTGAATAAAATATTTTTTACAGTCACTCTGCTCTAAAATGCTGCTACTGAGGGAAGGAAATAAAAAAATAAAAAATAAAAAAGCCCAAACCAACAAATCCTCAGTCTTTTAAAGTGCATTCTATTTGAGAAAAGTGTCCATAATTGTTTTGCTGATACTGTAAATCTGCAAAGAGATTGAAAGTAACTTTAAGATTCATTTTAATAGGGATGCTCAGGGGAACTGAACTGTAAAATCATTGTCTGTAAGTCCATTTAAGAATTTGTCCCTTCATTCCACATGTCTCTTTCCCAACAGCACTTAGAAATGTGTTTTTAATTATCTTGAACATCTGATTAATGTCTGCATTGCAAACTGCAGTCCTGGTGGGAAGATACTTGTCAAGACATAGCAGGAGTAAAATGCATCTTGTCTGAGAAGTATGGAATATGGTTAGTCCAGTTTTCAACTCTTTCATTACCGTTCTAAAGCTTAATTTTTTAAAGCATTAATCTCAAAATATTGCTGGCATGCAGTTTATTTGGTGGTTCATTATACTGCCCAGCAGGCAGTGAAATCAGCAAGAGCTTGGGCTTGTTGGGCTGCTCCATATGTTTATTTGCTAGCATGTACAGAAAACAGTCTCACACAAAGATTCTGAAAACGCTGAATCCAGCAAATATAGACAGAGAGGATGGAAGAGGAGTGGAGGATGGGGACTGAAATGCAGATGGGAAATTTCTTGCCTGACAAAGGAGAAAGACATCAGGGCCCAGGGTGTACCCACAGGTGTTGTGGAACCAGCCCTACCTGAGCCCCCTTAAGCTATCCTTGTGGCACAGAGGTGCCACTTCAGCCTTGGCTAGGGTTCAGCCCCCAGTCTGTCCCACAACTGTAGGTTGACCTCCAAAACCCACAGAAACCTGAGGCAACAGAATTCAAAGATAAATCAGCCCTGCAGCCTTCTCTAACACTAGCATCCAGAGCAGCCCCTGCCCCCTGCTTCCCACACTGCTCAGTGGGATAAGATGAAGTTATGGGATTTTCTGGATGACAAGATGATTGGTGTCCTTTCTAAAGCTCCTCATTCCCATTAAGTTCCACCCCAATGATCAATTTTAGCAGTACAAGAGAGGCAAAAAGATGATGAGCGCTGCCAAAGTGGAGGAGTCATAGGAGAAGACTTTTAAAACCATGTGAACTGTGACTATTTTAGTTTTATTTCATTTTCAAAGGGCAGATTCAGGGGATTCTTCTTGTTAAATCAAGGCCATTATCCCTCATGTTATACAAAACCAGAAAAGAATAGCTGAGCTAAAGTTTCTAGTCTCAGAATCCACACAAAAAGCCTCCAGGCATCTCTTCTGCCTGACAATGTGATAATTAGAGGATGCTTCAGCCCCAACAGGTAGCCTTGGATTTCACTGCTCTTATTTTTTCCATACTGAATATCATAGACCATCATGCCAGTGCATTGAGCAACATGATTGACCTCTGTAGCTTTAGCTCTGAGCTCCTTCAAAGAAAGAAATCCTTGTTCAATGAAGTACGTTGTTGTGGTAGAACTTTTTCATATGTTTCTAGAAGTCAGGTATACCTTGGGCTTAGAAGAGATTGATAGAGACTACAGTAGATCCAAGATGGCCCAAAATTCCCAGAAGGTTTCATTAGTAATCTTGTACTGACTCCAAAAAATTGTTGACTACTAAAATCATGGGCTTTTTATGCAAGTGGCAAATAAGGAAAAGGGAAGAAATCAGGTTTATAGGGGCATATATAAAGCTATGGAAAATTATCTGTCTAAAGTAGGAATTCCCAGAAAAACACAGCATGACTAAATAGCACAAAAGACTCTAAAGAAGAATTTAGCTAATAATAGAAATCCTGAGATTGTCTCCCTTGGATTTATCCCTCAAATTCCTCCAATGAAGAGAACATATTTGTGAGAAAATTTCAGTTGAAAACTTTCCTTTAGTAAAACACATAACCTGGAGACTTACTCCTTCATATTTAGAAATTTCTAGTGCTTTGGTATGCTAGTTGTGGAATACTAAAATATTTTACTAACTAATAATCATCCTGTAAAATGCAGTTCATTGCCTGTGATATCCAACCCTAATGGCTCTGGCTGTTGTTAAAGTAAAATAATTCTGTGCGTACAGAAATTCAGGAATACCAAAAAACTTAGGCTGTTAACAACCTTGATATTCTAAAGCCTTTAAACTGGCATATTTTTTTGCATAACTTAAGGAATTATTTGGTGTAATAGATGTTTGAAGACATAGATTAGTCACATGTCATAAGTTTTATTCTCCCCAAAATACTTAATAGAATATTTAACAATTTCCATTACACTTTCTCAGTACCAGATACAGGTCTTGAAGAATTTGCTTAATCTGTAACAGTATTATAGCCAATTATGCTATTTTATTCCTTAGGTGATACCAATGACTTCAGATGATTTTATAGACTAGAATAAATCTCAAGTTAAAAATTAAAATTCTCCTTTTTAGTCCTCCATATAAGAGATGTCATCCTAACCTTTGGATATGCCACAAATTAAAAGAAGCCCCATTACTTAAATTCCTCAATCAAACTTTTTAAAGTAGCTTTCTTTGTGAATTGGTTGCTATCAATTAGATCTAAATGACAGAATACTGAAAATAAATCCTACATTTTTGTACAACTCCCTATTCATCTAAATTGCAGAGGAGGACAGGCTACTTTTCATCCAGGGCAGAACAAATGAAATCAAATACATTATTTCACAAAATAATTTGAGCAAAATAAATAATTCAATATTATTAGATTATTGTAGAATAGCTCCTATGAAACGATTGGAAAGCACAGACTTTGGTAAAGTCAGTTCTGGCACTTAGTTTAATTCCTGGAGGTCAGGAAGACAAGTCTATCTGCTTGGATAGTACATCATTCTTGTGCACTACAGAAGACTCTTTGAAGAAATGGGTGCTGAGCACAAAGGTTTAATACTCCTATGTTCTTTCAAATACAGCCCAGTGTCAGTCTGACTATTTGAACGTGCCTGTGCCTGTAATTGTCCTGCCTAGCAATGTATGAAAGTATGTAAGACTAAAGTAGATTAGAAGAAACAGTCTGTAACTTTCATGCTACCCTATACCCTGGGCAACCTGATCCAGTTGTGTGGCATCCCTGCCCATGACAGGAGGTTGGAACTGAATTATCTTTAAGTTCCACTCCAAACCAAAGCTTTATATGGTGCTTCAGAAATGCCAATCCAAGCAAGATAGCGGTAAAGGTTTCTGTGAAATTTGCTGTACACCAAAAAGTGTAAGGTTTAAACCCACTATTTCCTTTACATCTGGATTGCAAAAAAAGTTAAATCCTCAGGAAGCAATGACATTGCATGTCAGCTCTGTCCTGCCTCAGAGTTTATCTTCTAAAAATAGTACAGCACACTACAACATAATATCAAAATTATGCATTCTGGTACCTAATTTCTCTCTTCCAAGATAAGCAAAAGCAAGACTGATAGAAGATGCTTTTTTAGCAAAGTACCAATGTCAGCAGCAGGAAAGATGCTCAAAGGAAAGAATTATTTTTTATTTCATAAGAAGCATTAAAAATTAAGCTAAATTCTTTAAAGATATTGCAGTAATGAGATGAAGATGCTTTGGTCAGTCAGAATAACCCTAAGTAGTTGTTATTTAGATTCATAGCTGGTTTTTAAACAATTCTTTATGTTTTTTTTCCATATAGTTCTTTGCTCCAATTGTGCAATTGGTGATTATTAGTAAATCAGAACATAAGAAAGGATCTAGGAAAATGACAGGAAAAGGACAAAGATGTCAAAATGGCATAGACCCCTAAGCCTTTTTGAGTATTTGGCTCTATTTATCTCTCATTCCAAATGCATAAAAAATAAAGAAAATGCAAAATACAACTATCCCATGTCTTAGGACTATTATTTCTGTTTTGTAATATTTTAGGTTAACAGTCCATAAAAATCTCACTAATGCAGAATGTTTTATTCACACTCAATATCCTTAGCCTAATAAAAGATACTGTCCCATGCTTTTAAAGGAAGTTTGCCTTCTTTAACACGGATATTGAATTAAAGAGCTCTAAAAGGAGGCTGTTTCAAAGGGCAGACAATCACTCTTTCTGAGATTTGGTCCTCTTTCGCATGCCACAGATTTACTAGTCATATTAAGAAAAACTTGACCCTGGGCATCTAAATGTTTTCAGAATGAGGGTTGCTGATTCTAATGTCTACATTTATTAATCCTAGCTATTATTATTAGCCCCATATAAGGTAAGCATTTTCAGATTATGATTTTAATAATAGTAATTCTGAGTGAGGCTTTAGCTAAACTGTCCAACAGAAATCAGGGTTATGATCCTTTCATAGCTGGGGTTAATATTGTAAATACCAGTTATGACCCTTGCTGAAGGACTGCTTCAGTAATTCACTGAAGTGAAATTACCTCAGTCTCTGGAAATAAAGATCTTCTAAAGGCTCTGCCAAGAAAGCATATAAAGCAATAATCAGGAGTCAGTGCCACAGAATGGGATAATGTAATCTTCAGTCTTGCTTAATTTTGGGAATATAACGATTTCTTTCTTTCTAAAAATTCAGATTAAAGGGAGAAATAAATTTTGTAATTTACACCTCTGGCATTAAGCTGAAAAGCAGCACTGCAGACACCTGCTTCAGAATTGTCATTGTTTCCATGGTGCTACTTTCCATCACCTATTTTTAATAGTTTACACAACAAGATCAAGGGTGTCCCAGCTGTTACTGCCACTGTTGCTAAGCAACCTTTAAATCAGAGTTCAAGAAGACAAAGAATCATGCTTGAAAAATTTCTCAAGTGTCTGCTTTCCCCTTTCTTCTTCTGTCTACACTATTTTTCAGATGCCATGTTTTCTGTTCCTTTTTTTTTCCCCTTTCAAATTCTGTGTGAATCAAGTGTAGTCTCCAAAAAGAATAAGACAGCTTCTAGCTACAACAGCCACTGTTTTATGCCAGAGAGAAAGCTGGGGCATTAAATAAAAAGCTTAAAACATCTACCTATTTTTTTTTCCATTTTTTTTCAATTAAATCCAAATATTTTTAGAGATCTGCAACCTGCTGCTGTTGTTGTGTAACATCTGTGCATGACTGCATCATGGACTGACACACCGATCAATGGAGAGAGGTTCAAGGCTTGCAGGGAATTTCAATGCCCCCCCTGTGTCTTCTGGAATCTTAATGCTTAAAACCTGAAAAAGCCTCAGAGGTCAAAAACACACAGCAAGAAGGAAAAGTTAACATAAATCTGGAGAAGACTGGGGCTCCCTGTCCTGGAATGGAATTATTTTTCAAACTTTGTTGCTTATCCATTAGTATCTCTACTCCTGCACTACTAATTGTATGGCAAACAAACAGTGGCATTTTTTTTTAGTTGGATATATTAGCTGTTCTAATGTTAGAAATAAAGCAGTGTGGTGGAATGTACAGATCCAGGAAAATCCTGTATTTCATTTATAATCTTTGTTTGTCTCAATAGCCTTCCTCTTATTTAACCCATCCAAACTTTCCTGAATCCAATAATAATTTTTTTTCTATTATTTCCTAGATCATCCCTTTTCTGCTCTTGTAATTCTAAATGTTTCATCCTATAGCATACCTGCTTGATGTCTTTCCTTTTTATGCACACCTCACTACAAACCACTAGGGCAGTATTTTTTCTTTCATACCATCTCTTGCAAATTTATTCTACAAGACTTCTTTTCTTTTGCAAAGCACTGTCTTAATAAATTGTCTTTCAAATTCTGCAAATGAGATAGACTTCCTGTAACTGCTCATCACCTGTTCACACTTGACTCACAAATTATGCTGTTTCTGGGTTTTTAAACTTCACACTAGTCCATAGTTTCCAATCAAGTAAACAATTCATTAATGTCATATAAAATTTCAAATAGCTCTTTTCAGACATTTATAATTTTTTTTTCTGCTCAGTTTCCAGTTTGAAAAATAATTTCTTGCAAATTCAATCTTTATAAAAGTTTGTTGGACATAGAGGAAGAACTGTGGGGAGCTCCATCCCCTTCTCTTCCACACTGCTGCCTCAAAATCAATACTCAGCTTCAGAAGCTGCCTAGAAGGTAAAATAACTTTTTCTTCAGCCTCAGCCTTACTGTTTAACCCCTTTATAGAAATTTCCTCATCAAGACTGCAGGTTGTGATGGCACTACTTTATTTATTTTTGTTTATTTGCTTGCTTATTTTCAGGAAACAGGAACAGGGGGAAAACACCTTAAAGAGATGTTGCTGATCTGCCAGATGATGCAACCTTTGGTCTCTCTCTTCTTGGCCAGACAAAGCTGCCACAGGGAAATAAGTTACTCAATCTGTGAAAACATTTGACCTTTATTTTCATTTCATCTATGTTGATATAAATTAGGAGGAACCTCATCACAGTTACAGAATTACAGAGTGGTCAGCAACGTAAAATTGCTGTAAGTAGAAGAGTTGACATTTAGAGTTTTATCCAAAAAGTAACTCTACTGCTAGTGTTTAATGTACTCTCTAAAGTTGGTACCACTATCCTGAGTAAATTAATAGACTGCTCTCAAGATTTATTTCAGTGATTTCTGTGAATCTTGCCAAGGAAAGATAGTCTCCTAAAACTCCTAGGTAGAAACTTACAGATGGCAGTGTATCTGTCCTCACTAATTCTCTGAAAATACTTTATGGTTTTGTCTGCATCCTAAACTCTAGATTTTGCTATCCCAAAATTCTGAAGGAATATGCTCCATTTAAAAGAATGCTGTTGCATTATTTCCTATATGAAGCCCAAAGCTGTAAGCAGGAAATTTTCTGGCAGGCTCATTTGGAAGTTGTGAAGTCTGCCTTTGTGAAGAAGAAATATGCGAGCGGAAGCTCCATATTATAATCCTTCAAGGTGTTTTTAACACATTTACAGTTAAATATCTTCTTCAGAGTGCCTATGTTTTGCAAAATTCTCTTCACAACCATATAATGAGCAAACTAATTTAAGAATGGCAGCAGAATGTAGGCCCAGGTCTGCTCCCATGGCATCTGACTTAGGGGCTGAAGGCACACCAGCCCTGAGGAAGAAAGGTTAAGAGTGTGATGAGGACACACTTGCTGCAAGACTCTGTGCCTCAGCTTACCCTCTGGAGGCGAGCACAGTTTTACAGCGTGCAGCTGGATGTCAGCACAGAAAGCTGCCACCTCTGCCAGAGCAGGAGCCTCTCCGGCAGCGGCACAGCGCAGCAGGCGCAGAATTGCTCCTGAACAGCTCCCAAGAGCTGTTAGCATGGTTGTGTCAATAGCCAGCTGCATGGCAGTAATTCCTCAGGATTCAAATTATCGACCAGGGCCTCTCTGGGCAAAGCACTGTGCAAGCACACAATGAGAGCAGGGTTACTTTTTTCCCAGAATAGCTGGATAGGTTCCTGCAGCACACACACACACACACAAGAGCATTTCTCACTCTGAGGGAACATTCCCTCTCACCAACAAGAGGTGTAGGGAACATTGCTGCAAATACGTGTGCTTTGCTTTCCTGCTTCAAGTCCTGTGTAAATTAGGATCCAAATCATGTAATGAGAGATTAAATTTACAGTGCAGCACAAGATAAACAAATGAATCAAGGGTGAATCGAATACTGCATCATTTTACATGCTCAAAACAGTTCAGCACAGCTATCACTCCTGGTATTTCAATCCCTGTCACTGTGTAAGACTAAATCAATATTAACAATGCTGGCATAATACAAATGATAATAGCTAAAAACTCATATTTTTTCTTCCAGAATTAAAATTTGATCTTGTGATTTGGATTACAAAGTTTCTTCCTAGAGTCTGTTAGTTGCACTGTGTGACAGACACAATACTCTTCAACTCCTACTCTTTTCATGGTAATGTCAACAAAAGGAAAATTATTATGTTAGAATACAGGTGTATCTCAAAAGCACTTTAAAGATCAGGACAAAGAATCTGAAGACTTCAGGCCTCTCATGGGTCAAATACTTATTAATATTAATAAATCTGAAATTTCATTGATGGGCTTCAGCTTTTTTCATTTAGCAAGTCTTCTGTTATGAAAATATCAAAGAGTAATTTATAAGCATTTGTTCAACTCTTCATAAATCACAAGTCATCACCTTAAAGAACCCTGTAAAAGACATTTTTATAACTAGACAGTATTGCAATATGATTAGGAGAATCAAAGAATATTTAAAGTGGTCCTGAAGCAACTAAAAGATAGCTAGCACAAATAAGCAGAGAAATGTTAAAACAGTAAACAAAGTAGAAACAATTACTTGCTCTTTTCAATGATATCATATTGCATTCTTTAAACTACTTCTGAAAATAAGCCACTGACAACCAGATACAATTGATTTTCCTTCACAGCTATTTTCTAATTACTTCTGAACACTGAAAATTCCAGTCCAGTCACTCAGTTATACAAGGAGTCCCTTAAACTGGTTTCCTTATTAAAGCAAGTGTCCTGTTGTCCTTCTCCCCACACATGTATCAAAGGTCTGGGGTGCTGTCCTTGCCTTTTAGGTACGCTGAATGAGTCAGACATTTTACATTGCAACAGACTGCAATGAAATGCACAAACCGTTAGCACAGATGCACTTGCAGGACTTTTTCTTTCCTGCACTCTCTGGTTCAGTATTCCTAAATTGTAGGTGTCATTCATTAATTTCTGAGAGCTTTATCTTACTGTATATTTATATGGATATACACAGGCATACATACCTATGTGTATACTTTATAGAGAGACAAATGCATATGTGCACTCATACTTACATATGCTGTAAGGTCAAGGATTCACAAATCACATTAAGAAGGACTGAGGGAATCTATTACGTGGTGTTCTGAATACTTTTTAAATAAAACATGCAAAAAATTGACAGAGAGAGACACACCTAAAGTTCAGACCAGGAATCTTAGAGCTACTAACAATTTTGAAATAAGAGTAGCAAGGAGGGTTGTTTGGTTCTGTATTTTTCTTACATGTGTCTCTTTAATTCTGACAAATTAACAACTATTTTGTGCTCAGAGATCTTTTACTCTTTTACTCAAGAAAAGAGCACTTCCATATCTCTGCAGTTTCATACATACTGTATCTTATATTCCATATGCCAATCCTGATATACAAACAGTAAAATTCTATTTTTATTTTGACCTACTTCCACAACCCATAATTTACACAGAAATACCTGATGAATTAGACAGAAATATAAAGATTCAGATCTCATTTAATAGTAAATTGTTCCTGAAATCTTGAAGAAACAGCTTCCAGCAGATCTTCAAAAGCTCAGGCTGCACTGAGCATATTTCCTACAGTTCAGGAATGCATTGGGGTGAGGGTTGAGGCACACTGAGTTTTAAAGCCCAGGGATTAGCTGGAGTGAGATGAGAAAGGACCTGCCAAAGAAAAGTGGTAGGATTCTTAGAGCTTTATTTTATTAATTCTACTTGAAAAAAAAGAACAAGTGTATTTTTTGCTGGCTAATAAGCAATTCTATTGCTCATGACCACAACACTAAGTGCTAAGTGTTTTGTGAAATTTTGGATATAAATACAATTATTGTATTATTTATTGACCCATAAAAGTAGAAAGGCTAAGCAGTCCTGTTCTTATTTTCTTCTACATGAAATAAGGCATAAAACTGTTATCAGAAAGGTTATGTTGTGCTAGATGACGGGTTTTTTAAATTTCAGGCAACTGCTATTGTTAACAACATTGCAGAAACTTCCTCTTTGTCTAGGTTCAGTGTAAGTTTAAGAGTGAATTTGTGGTGATATGTCCAACTTCCTACAAAATACTGGATTTAATATATTGGATTTAAAAATTAGCAGTAATATTATGCTTTGTTTGACTCTTTTTCCTTTTTCTTCTAGGAACAAGCATACCTCCAAATGCAGTTCCTAACCCAGCATGTGAAGTAATGCTCCATTCCAGTCCTTATTCCATATGATATATGTTCCTTTGACAGCATTTGTAATTTCTTGTAGTCTTTGGTCATCTATTCAGTAGATGCCATTGTAAGGATCAAATAAATGCTGATCTTGTTTCTCCTCAACCATATGGTTCAAATAAAAGCATGCATTTCAGTCAAGGGAAACATTTGTTCTTTTTAGTTTGTGTTGGGTTTGAGGAAATAGTCTATATTTCCACAAAAAAGGCTTTCTTTCAGAAGACGACAGAGCATTTTGGTTTCTATCCCTATTGCTTACTTCCAATTGAATTTTATTCCTTTTTACCTCTCTTTCTTTGGAGTCAAACATAGATCGCAAAGTTCCTAGGATCCAAACATCTATTTTGTTATCTGAATCTGCTGTGTTTAATGACTAGGGGTCTGGAAGCTCTGATGTCTCTCTCATTTGACTGTACCCTGCAGCTACTTTGAGTCTGATGAGATCAGTCAACTAAAAGTGAAGGTGGAACTGGAGTCTCTTTGAGTATGGAGGCAAATTTAATTGAATGCTATTGCAAACCCCTATAGGAGAACTAGAAGAATTTGAATCGAGCTTTCCAGATTAATGTTGCAGTAGGCGCTTTGAATAAGACCTTTAAAATCAGTTTCTAGACTGGCGCATGGATTAAAGTAAAGCCTTAAACAAAATGAGTTCAGAATGCAAGTATTTAATGCAGTGAATTTCAATTTCTAATGAGTAAAAAAATGACAAACCTAGTCAAATCAATGTGACTATTTTGTATTGTCCACAATACTCTACAGAGGAGATTGAAGTTGTAACTTTGTTCTGTGTCACAAATATCTCTACTTCAATCCTTTTCCCTTCATGCTCATTCTGAGTCCTATAGTGAGTCACACTGATATAATATAAATATTTCAATCATCTAACTCTGATTATTTTTAAAGCCATTGCTGAAATAGAAACGAGTATCCCCCAGCACTGTGTATTCCTATCAGGCTCTTACAATCAGGATGATAGCTTAATTAACATGTTTGTTTCCACTAGGGTATACCAATTAAGAGATATAACCACACTGCTGTACATTCCTATTAATGCTTTTCTACATTTAAAGTAAGATCACACATTTCAGCAGGTGTAGCTTTTAATGGTAACAGAAGATTTTCCAAAGGATATTGAGCTATTTTGCCATCTGTTTCTTATGCTGGTATTCTTAAATTACTGGAAACTAGACATTAGATGGGGGGAGTTTTAGAGCTTTCAGAATATTAACTTTATTTTATAGCTTTCACAGATGCATTCAAGCTAATATTTTAATAAAAATGCAGCTGTCCTGACTAATGCTTCTTCAGAAGTGCTACTTCCTCAGACTGACATCCAAGTCATTTTGTGTGCATATTGTGCTAGGTAGTTACAGTAGAAATATATTTTCTGAAAAATTAATATGTTGCATCCTTTTCTTCTCTCTACTCTGAACATAAAGCTCAAAAATTCTTTTCCCTTTTCTATTTTTAACACATTTGATTCTGTTCATTATGACCTTGCTAAAAAAAGAGACAAATAATGCAAACTTTAATTTCCAATGAACATTGAACAGAGTAGAGTTATCTAAAATTGTTATGCTGTCTTCACAATTATTTAAACTTATTGTGGCACATTCTTATATCTCACTTTAAAATCTGTCTCATACTGTGAGACTTGGTTCTCTTCTAGAAGGACAAAATTTCCAAAAAGGAGGCTTTAAACACTTTAAAGTGTTTAATACATAAAGTATATATGAAAGTGTCCATTTACAAAGTATAATTACTCTAAAATTTGCATTAACTAAAGTAATTGGAATGTATTTAAAAATTGCTTTTAAATATGTGTATACATTTTCCCAGAGTAGCACTATAAAGGATAACCATGATTTTCAACTAGATTTCTGCTAATTGCTCTGTTATACACCTAATTAATTCATTTAGAATTATTAAGTCTACAGAAGACACTATTAAAAGCACAATATTGCAAGTCTCAAGCACAATTTCTGCAATATCTGGGTGTCTCATGTGTCTTCCATTTTAAGTCTGAGTATTGAGCAATCACAGCACGTTTTATAGTCTTATTTTTTAGCAATTGCAGTGTCACAACTGCTAGAAGGCTTTCCAAACCATTCTCTTCAATAATAACAGCTTGGTTAGTGGGCAGTTGTGACCACTTTTCTATTTTTGAAATGGGTGTGATGCTGAGTTTAAGGTAGTAGGCATTTTCACAGATTCACAACTCCAGGAGTTGATATTTCAAGTAGAATCATGAAATTAAGAGTTGTGTGACACAATTGTTTCTCTTTCCAAAATACCTTTCAACTGAAACAGATTTATAAAAATGAAATTCTCTTTTCCATTTAATTTCCTAATAGCTTTTGATTTATTTCACTCTTTTTGTGAAGTACGTATGTGTACTGAGGACTATATAGTAATTTGTCTGTAAATCCTGTCACTGTAAAACTGTTTTAGCTTGCTGTTTTGCCAAACAAAAAGTATTAATTTTGGACCAGGAGAAGTTTTCCCTTAAATTTGGTTTACATTGATTTCTTCCAGATACAAAAGAAAAAAAGGGAATGTTAATAGCCAGAACAAAATGGAGTGAATGATTTTGGGTTTTTTGAGGGGGCGGGTTGGGGTCTTCTAGATTTTTGGTTTTGTTTTGGTTTCTTTTCTTCAAGAATTTCACTAAAACATTCTGGTATGGATACAGAAGCAAAGACTAATTGGTTGGGGGGAATACTACAATGAGAGTGTACCTTCTGCATAGGGTCTGACTCTTTCCTAACAGAGAGGATTTTCCTTCCAAAATATTCACACATGAATGCTCACTAGGGCCTTGACACAAGTAGACAGTCTTAGTCCCGGAGTTTTCCTTTTTCATCAGCAGCTCAGTCACAGGGCTGAGAAATCTGGATAAGACTTTACCTACAGATAAAGCTCAGACAGTCAATCTTCTGTCTACTTCCCAATCCCTGACTCCATATAAAAAACATTTTGTGACGCAATAAAGAAATTAATAAAAATCAAAAACATTTCACCTTTACACATTTAATCTAAAGACACTGGCACACAAGGACAATAATGATTTGAATTGGTATTAATTTCCAAATTAAGAATCCTAAACGTCGATATCTTTTGCTAAGGATACACTTGTGCAATAAGTGGTTGACCTTTTATTAACACAATTAACAGCACTCTAGGGCTCAGCTCAGTTGTTTAGGCATTGTCATCTAGTGCAAATAGAAGCAGTCCCCATTATCCCAATAAGCATCTAAATCCCACAACCACGGAGCTATGAAACTTTCTTAAATTCTGTGTTATCACTCTCATCCCCATATCAAATATTGTTGTCAATTGAATGGCACCTCTGATCTTTAAGAGTGTAAGAACATGAGGAGTTATTCAGGTCATCCTAAAGCAGACAACAAGCAGAAGCCTGTTTAAGCTCAGGCTTGCCCTAGTTCTTGGTTTCTACTTCTCCAGGATACATTGTCATGCAAATAATTCTATTTTAAACAACAGGCATAGAATCCTTTATAATTACGCCTCATTCAATTGCTACTCGTCATGTCAAACACAGGACAAAAAATGTAGGATAACAGACACTAAATGGGAAAGAGCCAGCATATATTTTCTAGGAAGAATGGATTCAGCAGCATGCATAGTGAAAAAAAACAAGGCATAAAACATCCTTGCAGACAAGTAATTTGTTATAGGCTTATGGTGATAATTTTTTGTTCTGCAAATTTTTGAGAATGGTTTTCAAATGCAATTTGTAATGAAAATAACACAAGAAGATGTGTTAATTCTGATGATTTCAAGGTGCATCCTAGTCTGAAGTTCTCAGAAATTATACATGTCACAGTCTTCAAAAAAGCCCAAACCAAAGCCACACAGATAAGGCATACTGGAAAACAGAATAGTTTCTAGAATTTAATAATACATAGGAAAGAAGCACAAGTAGCTTCTATTTATAAATTTACTGAGAATCTGTGTTCTACAGCTTCAGTTTCCCACAAGTCTAATTCCTGTCATTACAAAACTTTTGAGATAGAAGACTCAATATGAGCAGAAATAATATATGGAATGTAAGATAATATTTCCAACTCAAGACCAAAACTGGAAGACTGGTACAAAGATTCAGTGTAGACATATTGTGTTGGAAAATTCTCCAACCACCTTTATCCTACTCCAGTGTGACTTTGCTCTCATACAAAGCACTGGTATCTTCATTGTTGTCAGAAATTTCTGAGGAGTCAATGTTGAAAGAGAAGACAAAAAAAAAAAATTAGAGGATATAAGTTTTTCAGAAGATAAGGTACCAGAAGAAGAGAAGTCCCATCTGACTGTGAGCTGCCAAACATTGTCCCAGTTTTCAAGAAGGACAAGGAGGATGCCAGAAAGTACAGGCCTGTCAGTCTCACTTCAGTGCCTAGTAAAGTCATGGAAAAGATTATTCCTGGGGGTATTGAAAAGCACCTGAAGAACAATACAGTTACCAGTCACAGCCAGTACACCTTTGTGAGGGGGAAAGCCCTGCTTGTCAAACCTGATTTCTTTCTACAATAGAGTAACCCACCTAGCTGATCCAGGCAAGCCAATGGTTGTCTTCTTTTTTGACTTCAGTAAAGCTTTCGGTACAGCCCATCACAGGATCCTTCTGGACCAAGTGTCCAGCACTCAGCTGAATAACCGTGTTACATGGTGGGTGAGCAACTGGCTCATGGGTTGGCACAAAGGCATACAGGGAATGAGGTGACATCAAACTGGTGACCTGTCACTACTGGGGCTCTGCACAGCTCCATCCTTCTGTTCTTGACAAGTTTGTCAACTACACTAAATTGAGAGTAGCTGTCAACTCCCTCAAGGGCAGAGAGGCCTTGACAAATTAGAGACATGGGCGGTCACCAACTGTGTCAATTTTAACAAGGGCAAGTGTTGGATTCTGGACCTGGAATGGGGTGACCTTGGACATACAGACAGGCTGGGGTATGAGATGCTGGAGAGCAGTCCTGTGGAGAGGGATCTGAAGGTCTTGGTCCATGGCAAGTTGAATCTGAATCATTGTGCCCTGACAGCCAGGAGGGCCAACCCTGTCCTGAGGGGCATCAGGCACAGCATGGCCAGCCAGGCAAGGGAAGGGATTGTCCTGCTCTACTCTGCTCTCGGGTGGTCTCATCTCAAGTGCCATGTGCAGTTTTGTGTGCAATACAAAACAGATGTTAAACTACAAAAAAATGTCCAAAGGAAGGCCAAGAAGATGGTAAGGGATTTTGAGAGGGTGCCATATCTGTAGCTGAGGTCACTAGATTTGTCCAGCTTGGAGAAGAGGAGACAGGGGAAACCTCATTGCAGTTACAGTTTCCTTGTGAGGTAAAAGGAGGGGCAGACACTGATCTCTTCTTGTGACCAGACTTGAGGCAGCAGCATGAGGCTGAAGGTTTAGGTTGAGTATCAAGAAAAGGTTCTTCATCTAGAGGGTGACTGGGCATTGGAAGAGGCTCTCCAGGGAAGTGGTCAAGCCCGTGAGAATTCAGAGTGTTTAGACAATGGTCTTGAGCACATGGATGCCTTGTGCAGGGGCAGGAGTTGGACTCAATGGTCCTGATGAGTCCCTTCCAATTCAGCATATTCTGTAATTCTATGATAATGTCTCCAAAACTGGGACAGATTTCTTTATTTTTACTAGTGAACACATGAATAAGGACTACCTGTCTGGTTGACAAAAATTGCTACACTATGGCATATGATGATGTTTTTGAGGAGTCATTTCTAGTGATCGATTGTTTTGTATGAAGTCGTAGTCAGTATTTCAGTATGGATTGTAACCCAAAATTAAATATTCCCAGGATAAGAGGATGATTCATCTGTGCAATTGCTTCTTCTTAGAAAGGAAATTTAGGGAATTTCCCCAAGGAGTTTCAAAGCAATTCATAGTAGTGTAGAAATGCAGTTTTTTCTTATCTTTTCAACAGAAATTAATAAAAAAATTATATTGTAACCTACTTACTGTACCAAAACATCCAACAAATATTCATCTGCTCAATTAATTCTGTTGAGAATTCACGATGATGTCTTTAAATATGTTTAAAACTGTTGTTGATTTTAAGTTTGTCACCTTCAACTCCAGTATTTACATGAGTTACAGAACTTTACCTTAAAGATTATTTGTATTTTGTTTTTTAGGTAACTTTGGTTTCTATTACTTCAGTAAGAAACAACATTAATATCTGCTCAGACAGAACATTTCAAGCAAACTGTGGGAAAGAAAAGGAAAGAAAATAGACGGAATTGAACCAAGACAGAAGTTATCCATAGTAAGACAGTTCCTTCTTAGAATAATAATAATTCCAACAACAGCTATTTTGCCTTCTTTCCTACTTGAATGGCTGGCTTCAGCTTCTAGGTACTAACTCTGGATATAAGAAAAGCAAATGTCTTTACCTGTTAAAGAACTTGATAATCCCTGTCATTTTTTCCCTTGGTAATACAGCTACTCTGTAATCAGCTGACATCTCCATCTTCTTGCAAGCAATGAAGGCTGTTTTGCAAAAGCTTGAAGAATTGCACCATTCATAGGGGTTTTTTTGTGGCACTTTGTTGAATTCTGTGCAAATGGTTCAGTTTTGCAGCATTATTTCAAGAAATGGGAATTGTGAATGGCATTGCTACAATAAAACCTCTTTAAATCTAACAAGAAAAATTTTGGCATCTTGCTTCTGCTCTTCCTATTAGTCTTTTTGCCACAGCATCTCACTGACAAGAGACATTAAGTTGTTCATCCACTATGGCTCTTATTTCCTCTCTGGAATCTTGATTTTTTTACTAGACAGCTCTGTCTTCTGTATAAATTTCCTGCACCACTTGCTACAAGACATTTGACTTCTTACTTGATTGTGTTGAATCTGACTGTGCGTAAATGGTCCCATTTTACTCAGAAATCATGCAACGACCCTATTTCTGCATCTTCATCTTTATTACTAATTGTTCCAATCTGTTCAACATCTATCAGTTTTAGCCATGATTTCTGTTTTTTTTTCTGAATAGTTTCTAGGTATGCTACAAAAGGGTTGGATAACCTAATATTTGTGGAGTTCCACTGGCAAACAAGGTGCTTGTTTCCCATTGACACATACTCTTTTGAGATCCATCCTTTGGATTTTCAGGTGTGAACTGTTGATATTAATCAGAGTTCTGTGTCCTAAGCCTATCATGATCAGAGTATAAAATATCTGCACTCTTATTTTTTCTAGACAGACTTTTTATTCATCAGACATTAGAATCATGTTTATTTGACTAGATCTAAGTTATGTAAAATTATTTTGGCTAGCATTAATTGTATTCCTATCACTGAATTTCTTATCAGTGAATTTTATACCAGTATTTCCACAATTGCTCAGGACTGATATAAGGCTTACCAGCTACTCACTATGGAAGATTAACAATTCTTCAAGCTGCTGGAATTTTCTTGTTTGGAGATTTATTAAAATGAACATCAGAGAAGCAGACATTTCCTCAGACAATTTTTAAGGACTCTTGAATATTATCTTAATTGAATATATTTATTCATGGTAGATGATGCTTGAAGTTTAGCAGCATGAAGTGCTGTGATTTTCCATCACTTTTATATCCTAAAATGTAAAATATGCTCTCTTTTTTTTTTTCCTGAGAAATGAAGTCACTACCTCACAGGGAGAAAAGATAAAGGCATCAGGTCCTCTCAGCAGGAACCCAGCTCTGTTGCTGCCACAAAGATGAGAATTTAACTTGACTGTAGTAGGACAGCATTTTTAAGTCACTCTGAAAGGACCTCTGGAAACAACAAGAAGTCTCAGTTTTTCAGCAGTAGCTTGTTCAGTATTACCATTTTGCTGAGTTTGGAACCATAACCTCATCCCCTTTCCTCACTTGGCTCTTTGTGAATTGATTATGACAGTCCCTGAGATTTTGCTATCACTAGTTTATCCTTCATTTTTCATGTTTCATTTTCTTTGTTGGTATACTAAGCAGGAGTACTTTAATTAATATATTCTCTTTTTCATTGATTCAATAACTTCTAATAATGATTTTGTCATACCTTGCTTGCAACGAATATTGCTTTAAGATGGTTATCTCAGTCAAAGTATTATTCTAGTATCCTTAAATTTCCTTTTCAGTTTTCAAAATTTCAGCCTTTCTAATTATTATTTTGCTGCCTATTTTCTGTTCTCAACTATATTCATATTAAGGTACATCTAATAACTTAGGTCTATGAAAGAGATAGATAGATAGATAGATAGATAGATAGATAGATAGATAGATAGATAGATAGATAGATAGATAGATAGATAGATAGATTCTATTTCTGTCTCCTGTCTCGCCTGGTTTTGCAAATGAACTTTTACAAAATATTGTTCTTTATGATTATGGAATCATACATTTTTGTGTGCCATCTCATCCTTTTCAAAAACTCTCTATATTCATTCATATTCCTTTACCATATTTTACTTCATTACAGACAAATCCTATCATACTTATACTCTTTAAAAAATAATCTATTTATAGTGTCTGACAGAAGATCTCGGATGCTGAAGGGTGATCATATCAAAAAACTACTGTTACTAATAGTATAAACTATTATCTTCTTTCCTTTGGAGTACAGTTCTCAAGGTCACTTAAGGTGCTACTTCTGATGAAAGCCCCTAAAATACAATTTGAGGGAAAGATGTTTTCCTGCTTTTGTAAGTTTATGTTTAAAATAAATAAATAAATAAATGGTTATTTTGGACTAGGAATCCCAAGCAACTAAGACTTTATTTCAGTTTTATGACATGATGGAGGCCCTGATGAGCTATTTGAACTCTGGCTTCTCTGTTACATAGTGCATCAAATGACAAGGGCATAAGTGCAAGGGTTCAACAACTCCCAGTTTTTCAAAAAACCCTAAATTCTTGAATTTTTCCAAGTTTTAGCAAATTGGAGGGGGAAAATAATATGGACAATAGTAAAAAGTTATAAAAGTAAAAAAATTTAGTAAAAGGAACTAGCTGGATTTATTAATAAAATTTATGGGTTTAGAAAAGTAAGCAATCTTACCCTTTTTATCAATGTACTGCCAATTGAGAAAAAAATTTGACATGGACTGTCCTCTCTTTGAGGAGCTGATTTTAATAATGGAAATGAGTTTAGTTTTTGAGAAGTATTGTGCCATTGAATAATTGGTTTATATTTTGTTTAAGTAATAAAGAAACCCATGTTACACAGGTTTGTCCAAATATATTTAGAATAGAACATATAACCTTGATGGCTATTTAGGAAAATGTAATCAAGTTGTTACATTCAGATCATTTTCTGTACTGAATTGATGGATCAGTAGATAAAGCTTCAATTACAGTCACAGAATTGCAATTTTAATTGGAAAATTACATAGGCAGTGTTCACTATGACCAGAAAAAATTAGACTAATGAAAGCAACAACTAAGCTATTTTTGAGATTATGCACATGTATTAATTAAAGAAAGCATCTTTTTCATTATAGCTGTTCAAATGTCTTTCAGGGGCTGCATTACAAAGACTGCTTTTTGATGGTCTGGGAAATATAACCTAGGGGCAGGAAGCCAACATTTGGCCCACATTCTGGGTTGTATCTGTTATTTGACATGGGAATATTAGTACTATCAGCTAGTGAGCATGACTGCTTGAGTTAGATGCTTTACAAATTTAAGAGAGCAGAACCTTAATGCCTTACTGCAATAATACTGAACTCTATAGAGGTAAAAAAATGGTTTAGGTTTTCCAAAAAAATTCCAAGAATATTGTAAACTAACTCTAATAAAGGTTGGTGCCCCTAGTCAGCTTTGAAGAATATGGAGCATAGTAGTAGCAGTATGTCTTTTAGAATTTTTAAGAGAAAGTGAGACACACTAAAACAAGAAAGATCCTTTTATGAAATATGGATTGGTCACCTGTGTTTACAGGTTAGCATAGCCCAACTACATCAAGACTCTTTGCAATCTTTAAAAGATCACTTTTGTAGCTTTAACACCTACAGTAAAAAAACTGAAGCTTGGGAAACTGTAAATGTTGGCAACTTGATCTAAAATTATATAAGATATAGATGATCTCATTCAGTGTAATGCCTCAGGAGAAATTACACTGTCATTGGTAAAACAGCTACACATATGCATTCCAAATTGTATAATATTGATAGAAGTCAAATCATACTCCAAAACTTGGAGTCTGGGTGGATAGATGAAAATAAGATGACATTTAGAGACGTATGGTATTTCCATTTGGAAACCTTTATGTTTTGGGAATATTTTGATTTAAGAAAAGATCTGAAATACAAACAGAAGATGAATTAAAGATGGCAAATGAATAAAATTGGGACACCAGATGAGACATTCTCCCTACCAAGGAGGTAAGGAACTCTGAACAGTGCCTCCCTGTTGATACCATGTTACCTTAGTAGTCACTGTTATAAATTGAGCTGCACAGTCAACTTCTTCCTTTTTCTTGCTCAGACTGGGGCTGTATCTGTCTTTCTGAACAGAAGGTAAAATAAGGTTGTGATCCACGGAGTACCTAGTTGCTCTTTGTATATTTTCAACATTGCAATCAATATTTGCTACAGACCTATGTGTATCTGCTCTTTAACGTGCAAAGAATGTCAGCAACATGGTGTAGACAGTAAATTAATGATAATTGTAGCAGCTAAGGTGTTAATGCTAAAAAGCTCCTTGGAAGGAGATTCCATTTTCATACAAAAACAGTGCTAGATAGATGTTCAGGAGATATGGAGTGGTAAGAGGTAGATTTTCCATACCAAAAATGTACCAAAAACAACCTTGTGTTTTTGCAAGTAAAAGAAGGAAGGTTCTGCTTTTATGAGTGTCTGTGAATGCAGGTTCTTTCTGCATGCTTCTCATTCCAGTTCTGTGTACTTATCACTTATGACAACAAACGTAATGAACCTTCTAAGCTTGTAATTTCCCTTTTTACTGTTCTGCTTCTTGCATCCTTGAGTTCATGAAGCTCCTCTTGGAAACAGAATATTTGTACTTATTAATTTTCTCATCTTCTCCTCAGCCTAACAGTTCTACCTCTGTTCCCTGTGATATTCTAGAATTGCTATAAGTAGGACTTTGTCATATGAATTCTTGCCTTTACACTACTTATTGTATAAACAGAAAGAAAAATTCTAGGAAAAGAAAGTATGATTTATGGCTTTGACAGCTAGAATTGCCTTCAGGAAATTAATTTATCACCATCTACATGAGAATGTCCTAACATAATGTTAGATAAGTTACCTAGAGCTTCCAAATGATGATATTGTTCTTAGTCTCCACAAAAAATTCATATCTGTTTTTCAGAAACACCATGTCCCTACATCTGTTATTCAATTGCACACTATTTGTGCTCTGGATAAATAATGTCGTGATGCAGTAAGTTGTGAAACAAATCAGGCCATCTTCAGTTGGGCATTCAAAATGACAAGAATCTTTAAAAAAGAAATTACACGTATCTTACCTCCTTGTCTATTAAAAGTGAATGATTATATTTCATGTCACAAAAATACCGAGATCAATAAATTATTTCTTTCATACATTCAAACATTACAGAAGTGTCATGGAAAAACTCATAACAATATCAATAATCCTGCATTCAGAGACTCAATTAAATCATATGCACTAAACAAAGCATGGGGCCGAACCCTGAACAAAGGGAGTGGAGTGAGAGCCTGAGCTCATATGCTGAGCATGAGCTTTCCCAATGAAAAAAAATCTTGGAGATGGTCAGAAATAGCGCAGTGTTTAATGAACAAATCCTGCATTAAGTATTATCAGCATTCATTCCGACATTTCCTAAGTTTAGATATCTTGGCTTTTAACCCCAGTCTTCTCTAACATATTTTTGGATGCATTCTAGCAAAAGTAATCTTGAATGCCTTAGTCAGTGTAGTCCTATTGTACCAGGCAGCACAAAAACTCTGAGACAATGACTGCCCTGAAGATGTTTTCTGTATAAATAGGTGCAGTTTTTTGAGAGTGCTTTACATATTTAGGATTTTTTAAAATAAGAACTATGTTTGGGGTTTTTTTTCTCTTGCTAAGGCCTTCAAGGTGATGAGAGCAGCCAAGTGTCTCCACCAAAACAGCTTTCTAAAGGATTGGCTTACAGTGGGATTCTCAGCCCGAGGTCAGGGTGCTACAGCCAGCCTGCCCTGATCAAGTTGCTGAAAGGGAAATGAGTCTCCTCTGAATCCTAGATAGACAGAGAAGGCTCCTGGCAGTGGAGGAGAAGGTCCTGGTATAAAAAAGGATTGTGATTTTTCTGAGCTATAAACAATTGAATCTCACGTGTTTTAGTGCAGACATTTGAATGTTGCTGGAAAAATATTTTCTGTAGGATTTAGGAATTTCACCTAGCCTTTACAGACAGCCCTTAGCTGAATATTTTGTGCACACAAACTGAGCAGTCTTATTCTTGCTGATTGATTTTCAAATTGATATTGACTTTCCAATTCACATTCCCCTCACTGAGTACCTTCCATTCATCCATCTATCGTATTTCTAGCCTGCTCATCACTGTAGCCTGTCAAGGCCTTACATAAATCATCTGAGGCATAATCGTATGTCAGATACCTATGCAAATGATCATTCTGTTTGCCAGTCCCTATAATCTAGGAACTTTCAAAAGCACAAAAAACTGTAATCTCTTCCTTTCTCTTGGCACTTTGCTATACAACCTATTCACCTTTATCTACTGCCTATTTTAACCTTCTTGTTTTCTTTACTGTGAATAAAAATCATACTTTAGCTGAAACAGAGCTGATGGACTTTATAACAGTCCTCATGAAATCCAAACCAAAACATCACATGCTACAACACTGAACTGCAGAGCAATATATGGAACAGTGCATCTTGACTGAATTTATGTAATTCAGCTTAAAATATGTTTTTGGGAAAGAAACAACCCAAACAACAAAATAATACAACAAAAAACCTCCTACTTCTATTTCTGACTTTTACTTAATATTTTTTCCTGTAAGAATGAAATAAACTTTCCACAAAGAGAATGCCATGTTATTGTACTATTCATGATAGATTGCTACAAATTCAATTTCAAGCAGAAAACATAAAAGATACAATAAAAACATTTATGATTAATTTTGAATTATGGTGTATCTCTTACATTAGAATGACATTAAAAAATTGAATTGAGTATTTTCTGGTGTTGAAAAATCTTTCTGAGCATTTTTCTGTTTATGAAGTAAAAAGAATAAATACATTAAAACATTTATTTAAAAAATAAGAAGAGCTCGTTAAGAAAAACACCTTTGTTCTCAATAAGATAGGTAACAGTGAATATTTGGCATTTTTCTCTTTCTTTTAAAAAATTAGTGCTACATTTTAATACAGATATTTTTCTTGCAATGTCATTTCTTTCCTTTGGAGAAAAAAGAAGTGTTTTCCAATGATTCATTTTGCTCATTTTTGGCAGAATTTTTACACCAAATTGTTTAAGTTTTAAATCTCAATTAGTATGTATTTTAAATTAGTTTCCTGAGCCAGTAGGTACCCATGGGTATATCTGCTACAAGGAATTAAAAAAATAATAATTCAGAAAACTCAGTGTACTTTTTCCAAACAGGGACAAAGACCCACTTGTAAAAAAGAAAGTGTGTGGATTTTAACATTACTATTTAAAATTCTGTTGTGTGCTCTCATCTTTATAAAAGGAGCACATCTTAGAAATTAAGTAAGCTATAGCAATGATAGTTGTACTAGTCAAGAAAAAATGTAATTGAAATTAAATTTAATAATCACCCAAGCTTGGAAAAAAAAAGTTGTAAGAAAGAAAAGAAAGGAGAAAAAACACATCATATCTACTTAATTATTTCCATTGCTAAATTTACTATCAAGAAGTAACCAAAATATCTACAGATGCCCTGAAACTGATTCTTTGGTGAAAACATGAAATCCCCAAAATTCCTTCATTTTTCAAATGTTTGGCAAGTTTGTAGCAAAAGGTGATGGTTTTTTTGCCATCAAATAACCTTTCTGTAACCTAGTAGTACACTTGAAGTATTGTTAAAATTTTTATTCTCCATCACAGACAGAAATACCTGGTCTGATATATATTTTTTGCTTCAGTTAAAGGTAGAGTCATTCTTATGCTGTATACATAAGCCCTGTCTTCAGAGGATGCGTGGAGGATCCTGGTTGCATGGGTCCTTAGAGATAGTAAAAAGACCTTGTCTAATTAATTACCAACTGTTACAGCAGCAGAATGATCACAGTTCCTCTTTGTGCTTTGCCTTTCACCAAACTCTAAAAGCAGGCCGGGTAATGCTTCTGCCTCTCAGATGGACTGGGGTGTGTGGGCAAGTCACGGCCCCTGTACAAGAGAAGGACTCGTACAGGACAGAGGGAGACTGCCCTGAGAAGGGTCAGCCCCTGGTCTCTGGTCTCTGCCCAAGGAATTATCCCTGATTGCTTTAATCTGCTAACAGTCAGCACCAACAGGAATAAATAGGAAGGGAAACCTATCCTGTGTGGCACATCTATTGTTTTTCTCTTCATTTATGTAACAGAATCAACCCTGACTTGGATTTTCATCCTGAAGTGGAAAAATTCCTTTTTTCTCTCTTATGTTTCTGATAAGGTTTAATCCAAAGAGCTGGGTTAAACTCAGAAAGGAACTGTTGGTCCAGGAACTGAAGGATGAAAGTTTCAGATATTACTTCTTAGAACTATTTCATCTAGAAAAGCTCAAACTTGCTTCCTGCTCAGCAACCGGATCTTTCTGTTCCTGACTTAGATGTATAATTTCTCTTGTACTTTTTTAAAGGAGGTGTATAAGACTTCACAAGGGTCTTGGGTCGTATCTCAAGTTGGATGCCTTTATCCTTGAGTAGACCTCAGTTGTACAGACTAGCTATATCAAAACCAGTGATTGAAAAAGTATTATGACAGCCATGCTTATTTACTTCCTAGAAGTATTCATTCAACTATAGTCAGTCCTACCTGACTACGCAGTGGGACTTCTCTGAGGGTGTACTTAAGGCTCTGCAAGATCAGGACTCACATCTTCAGGAAATGAGTGAAATTCTTCACCTGATGACACAGGGTATTTTTCAGCTAATGTTTTGTTAGTCGCAAGTTCAAGCTTTTTTTTGTTTCTGGTATGGTGCATTTTTAATATTTGTCACTTTCATTTCAGTTGAAGGACACTTCTTCGATGATGTTGCTAAACTTCTTAGGTAGGTGCATTTTTGATATGTGGTATTCTTGTGAATAGTAAATTTATCTATATTCAGAGTGAATTTCTGACAAACAGCATCACAGGTACTGACAAATGATTGATTAGATTTGACAGAGGAAAATGAAGTATACTTGACATAAAGCATCTATACTGCACTGTCAATACTTTGTTGTTCAGCTGGGAAGACAATTTATCTTTTTTCAACCTTCTTCATTTATTTCCCATTTACAATTACAAATAAACTGCAAATGTTTCTCTTTGTTTTGCTTCACCTTGCTCTGCTCCAACGATTGCCTCCTTACCGTGCTCTGCACTGCAGTTTTTGAAATATATGTTCAGGAACACTAAGAATTTACTAACCCTGCCCAAAATTTATTCTCTTACACAATAAGAAATGGAAAATATTTATTTAAGCTCCAAAATACTCAGCATTTCATGAATAAAGAAAAAGTCTAGCTGAAAAAAATCCCACAATATCTGTTAGCATCCTATGTAAAGGAGCAAAAAATATTTGCATTGTATCCATTGATAGATAAACATTAACTTTGTATCAGACACTGCCCGATATTACTCCTATGGAAACAAACTCCTCAAGACAATACATTTGTTTAGAATTACATACAATATTAATAGGCAATGAGTTTGTGGGCACTAGGAATGTAAAATACATTGTATTTCTCTCTGAATTTCCCAAGTTTATTGCAGTAACAGTACCTCACACCTTGTTTTATTGGCAAGTTCTGTTGCAGAGTAGAATTAAATCAATAAGTATATGGGCATGACACAATGTTCTGGCAAGTTTCAAGCTGAGGAAATTTAAATTGACTACAAGCTATTTGCAGAAAAAGAAAAAACTTTTCTTAAGGACACAACTCTCATAACCTAAAAAGATATCACCAGCTTTATCTTGGTTATGGATGGCTGCCTCTGTAATGGTTTACTAGCTTCCAAAAAGATCCTAAGGTTTAGATTTCTGACTGTAAATATTTAAATATTTAAAACAGAGCCATTCCTATTTTTGCATCAAAATAAACAGGTTTAGATTTTTTTTAATTGTAGCGAGAGTTCAATTGTAAGGTCTTTTCCCCCTTTTTTTTGGTTTGTCTTTGTTTTTCTTTTCTTTTTTAATATATACAATCTTTCATGAGACATTTCTTGGGCATGATACAACAAGATTTAGATGCAGAGCTGCCACTAAGCTAGTGGGAATTGCCAATTAAATCTAAGGCATAATATTGAGAGTCTATGTATCTAAGCACAGCTTCAAGTGTTTCCATATGGTGGAAAAACCTCCCTGAACCTGAGTGATATTTAAATTTGTACAATATAGCACTAGGAAAATACAGATAAAACTTTGTTGCTTTATATAGAGCATCATTATCCCCGGCAGGATGGCTGCCTGTTCTCTTGGGACCAGAGTTTAAGATCAAGTCTGAGCATTCAGCTTTCCTAGGTAAACGAAGCTCATGTATAATTGATGTTGATAGCAATAAATGAAGCACTCATTGTCTCTTTTTTTTACTACCTTACTTCAGAAACACACTGACTGCAAACAATGAGAAAATCAAGCAACTAACTCCCCCAGATTGGTTAATTGCTTCAAAGGAGGATGTGAATGAAAAAGTAAAGGCACTTCCAGTAGCATCAACAAACCTAATATAAGTTGGCACCAACTGGAAATAGTAGTTTGACAAAATGAAGACTTTTTCACTGTAAAAGCAAAAATTCCTGTGTATTCATCCAGAGAATTAGTCCCAAGAAATTCAACAACAATTTTTATAGGCTCTTTCCATAACAATATTACTGAAATTTGCAGTTGTCTTGGATTTCTGTGAAAACCAAAAAGCGTTTAATTTTTTTTTTTTTATAAATATCCCAGAACATAAGGTAAAGTGGCTGATAGCCCTAAAGAAAAGCAATTTTGAATTAATTTTTATTATTTCCATTTTTTTGGAATTGTCAAAAAGTTTCATTTGACAGTTTTAAAAAGGAATCCTGATTTTCCCTTTTTTGAAACAGTTTTAGCTTAGAAACTGTGGTAAAACCATTAATAATAAGTGGTGGGGATAAAACATTTCAGATGTATCTAGATTCTGACAAAAAAATATCTTTTTTTTGCTTTCCCTTACACCTCAGTTAGAAAATGTTCCGATACCCTTCTCTTTCTGCTGGGTGGAAAATTGTGTCCTTGTAACTCTATATTCAGTGACAGCAACTGAATATAAACTAAAAGCATTCTCAAAAAGTGTTACATTACCTTCAGATCAGCATTTCCAGTCCCTGTTAATGGTGAAATCATAAATATGCATTATCTGCTGCAATTTAACTTAAGCATTATTCAATATGAAACTATACTAAGTCCAAAAGGACTATAAGGATGAAGTTCTTCTGACATATCACAGCATAAAATGAAACCGAGAAAGCCTCTTCAGGTTTCCATGTAAAAGGAATCATTAAATAGAAAATCATTAAGGAAGTTTCTTCTCCCAGCCATTCCTATTTGAATATTAAAATAAGAAAATTTTCCTGTACATCTCTACATACTTCATGCAGAGTGTACCAGTGTGTAAAGTAAATCTTACATCTTCTTGTACTGCAGAGAATTCCTGTTAATTACACACAGTTCAAGTGTTAATTGAAGTACTTTACTGCTCCATTTGTACTCTAGAGTCTCTGACTACATCCATTTGAATGCCCTATCTACTTAAGAGGAAGCATTGAAGCCTTCAATGAAAACTAGAAGTCTAGAGGTAAGACTAGAAACAAGTAGTAAAGGAAAAGAAAAGAAAAAGAAAAGGTAGGGGGGAAAGGCAAATGAGAGACTAAAAGAAAAAAATATTGGTAAACAGAAGCACACTGGTCTCTTTAGTTTTTGAAAACTTTGGAATCTGTCAGTCACTAGAAAGTTAAACTTCAAATTCTGATAATAAAATATCAAAGCAGGAAAGTTGCCACTCAAGATACCACAACAAAATTATTCTATTCTCAGCTATAATGAATAATATTTTCAATTAGACTGAAAGGGATAGATGGAAAAAATGTAAAATATTTGGAGAAAATTTCTAATTGCCTCTTCTTCCAGTTATATTAATAGATTTAATAAATAATAAAAATAATACCTCCACCTATATGTTTTGCCTTGACTCTGTTCTTAGCCTACCACAGCTACAAACACTGCTACCACTGAAGCATAGCAGTAAGAAATGTGAGCCAAGACTCTCTACAATTCCAGTGGTACCACTTACAATAAGAAGCACAAGATATTAAAAATGCAACTATATCAGAAGTTCAGAAAATCAGTTTTATTTAAATGTAAATTAAAAAACTCTTCTTTCCTCCAATCTAACAGAACTGCGTAGTCCACTGATTTTAATTAAGATGGGAAAACTGTTTTGATAAAAGAAGAAATGACCCCAACATGTGCCCAAAACTTCAAATGAAACTGCATATGAAGTGACTGGAATAGAAAAATTATAGCTAAAGTTAACTTTTCCTCTATCTTTTTTCTCTTTCTTTCCTTTCTTCTTTCCCTTTTTTTTTCCTTTTTGTATTTATGAACTGGAAAGGCCAAACTTCTCTAAATCTCCTTCTATGAGTATGAATATTGAAAGTATAAGTATAAAAAACCATAGAAAGATTAACTGTAGATAAAGAATGCTTTCTGACTCTTTTGAATAAACATTTCATTCAAAATCACACTTAGCACACAGAAAACCAAAACCCCAAAGACACTTCTTATTGTAATCCAGCCATTTCTGTTTAAGAGCTCTAAATAATCAAGCTACACTTAGTAGTCAATAAACAACTCTGAAGTGCTCAGAATAAAAGCAAAGTTGTGTCAACCCAGTTTTCCCAAGAATACAGCCAGAGCTTCGGCAGCCAGGCTTCTTGGTTGCGAAGATCTTGGTACATGCTCTGGATGCCAGGGCAATCTAGACCATGGCCATCTTTGCTGCTGTTCCTCAGAATTTTAAACTTATCTGAGAAAGTTTTGCTTTAAAATGTATTGGGTTGTGATTCTTTTTTTTTTTCACTCAGAAAACCAGCCCACAACAGAAAATAGTGACTTAAAATACTTTTGAGGATAATGGCCACAGGGACAATGGCCTCCGCAGGTGATGAGTCAAATAGGAATGCAGTTTTTCCTTTCTTCTGTACACACTTCATGTCAGCACATGTGTATTTTTTATTAGAAGAATTATATCCTACATGTTTAAGAAATAGATGGAAAAACAAACTATTTTTCAAATGAGTCAATCAGTAGAAAGAGACAAGGGTGTGAAAGACAGATAGCTGCACAATTTGGAATTACAGTGGATAATATCCTCTGCATATCACAAGGAGGAGAAACATAGCTTTTACTTTCTTAATATATTTATAAGTAGTGAAATTTTAGAAGCCTGAACTATCAGGGATGCATTAAACCGCAAAGATCTTACTGAAAATGTACACGCTCCTATAGATCGTACCTGAAAGTATTGCGGTATGTACTTCCTGGAAATTGATTTAATAATCCATTTTCATAAGACCCAAAACAAGTATCAGATAACTACCTACTTTCGCAAATGAATGCAAGTATCCAAGATTTCACTAATGGTAGCTGCAGTATAATGCAACTAGTGTTGTACATAAATCTATTAAAATGCTAATTGCTTCATCAAGCTATTACTAGCAGTAGTTGCCTCTGCCAATACAATATTAGCATCCCTATTTGAGTCTTTCTTAGAATTAGGGAGTCAATTATAATATCCTTAAGATCCTTCAAAGGTAATTGAATGAGGTATATTTAATTGGCATGTATTCTGAAGAACATAAATGTATGCTGGGATTATGGTATTTGGTAATCTGTTTTCTTTGGCTTGAACTTTGCCCTTTTGGGATGTCTTTAAAGGTATTTCCTTGGGAAAGCCTTGTATAGAATAGCAATATAATACGGTCTTCTATAGTACCTGCAGTCTTTCCAGGACTCAGTGATGTGTATCTAAATCTCTCTAACACTCATTCTGTACAGTCACTGATGTATTTGCAGCTCTGTACAGCAGCTGCTGACACATAACCAGTTATTTCACAATGAAACCTATAATAACTGCTTCTTTCCAAGTGAAATTTTGTCAAAACTGGCACCTAGATACAGTGATTGCTGTGATACAAACATCTGAGAGAGGGAAAACTAGCCTGAGCACTACACTTGTTCTTCTGTAGAAATGTGTGTGCAAAAGCATGAATATCTAAAGTCTTGGTGGTTTCTCACATATTTTAATTTTTTTTTTTAAATCCTAATCAGTGTTACATTTACATCATTTCAGTCAGTCTTTTCAGTTCAGTCTTTTCTGATCTAATACCAAATGACTTTTCTCTAAAAGGCAGGGTAAGTAGACTACAGCTATATGCTTTAACCTCATTAAGAAAGCGTAATGTAAACACAAATGTTGGCTGAAAGCATATGCTAAGCTCCAGTGAAGTAACTGCATTCTCCTGTTACTGCAACTCTTCTGCAGTTTATTATGCTCAGTGATTTTGTCATGTCTGAAATAGCTGTGGCATTTGTGCACATGCATCTTCAAACCAGAAGCATAACCTGTGGCTGCATATTTTGAATAGATGGATCTGTTACAGAAGATAGGTTCAGACAGAGTATTTAAGAAAATAGGAACACACTGTGCCCATGCTCCCAAATAAGTACTCTTTTTGACATTAACTTTGCCTCAAATGCAGGCTTATAAACATTCCCTTTGGTGAGAATGCAACAAACCCCACGATCTTGATGAAGAAACATAGAAAACTAGGAAGCTTAAACTACAGTGGAAGTTGTTAAACTGGAAACACAACAAAAACATTTTAAAGGCCTCAATAGCTCTGTTACCAGATAGTAGGAACCAGATAAATGATGATAACTAAGTGACTTCTCTGAACTTTGTGGACACAGTTAATTGTTTTGAAACTGGGCAAAAAAACATTATTGCCTTGGAGTGTTTTTCAACTAGAAGTTTTGTGATAAGAAATGTTCTGGTTCATGGGAAGTATTGAGGGTTGAAAAACATAAGATGTACAAAACATTTGGGAACACAGCTATTTTCTCTGCATGAATGTTTCCTTTGCTTATATGTTCTCCACCACTTACTCAATTCCTGTAGTGCTGGCCAAGTTCAGAAGGACTAAACATTACCCAAGTCTCAACATGTAGTTCTTCCTCATGCCTGCATAGCTCTACAAGGTTATTTACAGACATCTGCAGCTTTTAATCCTTTTTCTCTAGTACTGGTCATTTACATTCCTTGAGGATTTTTCGGTCCATTAAATATGACCTTTCAATGTTCTGTTGGAGTTTTATAATACAGTTAATGCACGGCTTTGTCCTCAGGGACAAAGTATATGGAAGTAGCCCATGTGCTACTCAAAACAATGTTTTTTTCCTCCTTTAAATGGAAAGATTTTAAACTGTGGCTCAGTAACTAAAGGTACTATGACTGTTTCAAGAAGCTTTACAGTCACACAGCACTCAACACCCAATTTGAGACTTTATTCTTGTCAAGCACAGCATTTTCCTCTTAATAGTTGTTTATAGGTACATCACCACTTTGTACTTCCACTACCATGGATAATCTTTCCTATGTTAACATCAGTAATAAGCAATTAAAAATAATAGGATCCATTATAACAGCAAATATATCAATAAATGTATGTTAAATACCAGGTTATATCTGCAGTATTTGAGTAACTGGAAGAATACTTATGGCTTGGCACCAGAGCTAATAGCAAGAGATGCAGAAAGAAGCACTGAAGCTCACAGGGAATTATTTATACATCACTGCCTGCTTGGCTGGTGTGATTTTTGGAAATGCATGTTTAAGAAAAAGGTTTCTACACACCCTTTGTGTAAGGACTGTGTTGGCTTATTGAACCGACTTACATGGATGATAATTTTCCACAAAATGAAAACATAATTCACCCATGACTGTACCCGATCCTAAATTTTGGAAACTTTTCACATAGTAGGGCAATCTTTTATAATTTTCCACATTGTAGGGCATTCTTTCTTTTCAGAATCTGACATCAAAGACTCTGATAAAATTCAGATGTTTCCCAATTTGCAAGACAGAAGGTCAAAATCAAACTGACAACAATTTCTCCTGGGAAAGAACAAAAGTTAATTGTTTCTATCTTCTGTGTCCAGTGTAGTTTATTGGATTTAAAAAATTATCCTTGATTTAAGGCCCTGGACAATGTCTGTGAAATGCAGCCTGTAGGCTAAGCAGGAGAACATCTGTCTCCCAGGAGAGCTGGGCAGGATTCTAACTGCAAAGTGCAAGTTGTACTCATTGTACCTTCAGCTAGGTGCATTGTGCCAGCAGCAAACTCCTGGGAGCTGGAACAGTGCATGAGTGAACTGCCATAATTTTTTTCTCCTTTTCGAATCTTACTGTCTCCCATTGTGCTTCCATGCATAATAAGCATTCCTTAAGCTCTTGGCTCTGCCTGGCAGCAGTGGCTGCATGGCTCACTGGTGGCTCACGGAGACTTTAGCCCCCCGTTTCTGTTGACTCTAGCAGGCACTGAGTTTTGACTGTGACTAAGCAAATCTAAAAGCAACTTTCTTTATATGAGGTGTTGTCACATATATTCATTCGTTTGTGAGCCGCTGCAGAGTGTTTTCTCAAATAGCTCAATTGGGAACATCTAGGACAGCAATTCTTTCTCATTTCCAGTAGTGTGATCATACTTACTCTGCAGAAAAGAGAAATGCTGACTCTGTGAGTGGTTGGACTGGCAACAGTTGTCCAATAAGCACAGCTCAGCACTGCATTTTGTAATATCAGTTCTGTAACTAGAACAGTTGGTGTCAGAGAAATGTATTGACTTGGTCAGGACATTCTTTTCCTTTGCACAAAAAGAACTACATAAATATTATTTCCAGTAGGCAGAAAGCAATTCCTGATTTAATGGCTGCGCGTGTCTACAATATGCTGCTGCTACTGGGAACAAAATGGACAAGGTAGAACTGCATGTCTGAAAGATGCTATGATGTTTCAGTGGGTCCCAGTAGACAGAGTATGATCTACATGTGGTGTTCTATGAAGCTTGCAAATGTCTCCAAAACATCATGTTGGTGATGTGTCTGGTTTCTGAATGAACAAACAAGCAGAAATTCAATATGGATGTAGAGTCAAGTACTTATTAATAACCGTAGTTCTCTCAAATATGAAAGGGCAGCTGCAAATGTTGTTAAAGAGTTGCCTGTTTTTATCCATTAAAGAAGCAAATCTCTTTCCTGTGCCGTTTGTTACATGAGTCACATTGTGTCTGGTTAGATCAGCCTGTGTTGTATCAAAAATGCACACTGTGTGTGCTGACAAAGCCCAAAGCAATACAGTACAGGATACATTTTCAGCTTAATAAGTGGGAAGCTACAGCTGTGTCTTCTACCAACAATGACATACATTGTATTTGCTTTCCAACATGCAGCTTTTCACTGTGGGCTAAATGTGCTGCAGGCAAGTTACCTGAGTAGAGTGCAATAGGCCTTAAAAATAAGTGTGTAACAAACCTGTAATATGGTCAGGAGAAATGACATATCATTGTATTCAGTATTGGTATAATTATTATAGGTGTTCAATATGCTATTTTGTCACAATGATCCTGATGTAGCCATTACATTATGGCAAACTCTCTGATAGAGGAAGATACAAGGTTTAAGAGTTGGAATTTTCACATACTAGATAACATTGAAAATCCTACTTCAGAAATAACTCTTAGCTAATAGGATTGAAGAGGGACACAGTTCAGTGAACTCCAGGTACAAAAGGTGGTTTATTCCCACCCTTTTATACATGCATTTTCCCCCTACCTATCCCACATATCTCCTTTCTGTTTTCATAATTCCAACATTCTCTGTACTTGCTACTTAAATGTTTTCACTCTCATATCTTAATTTTACTTCATGTGTCACCTAATCTCATAATAATCCATCTTTACAAAGAAACTTTATGGAATACAAAGTTGAAAAGATCTTAACAACTCATTTTTTTCCTAGAATTGAGGAGGCAATAGTGGTTCTTATTTTTCTATTAAATATTTAGCTATTACTAAGGAAGAAAGTGAACCTAGAGCCCCATAATACAAGTTGCATCTAAGAGTAATCATCTTGCTTTTATTTCCTTTTTCCTTTTATTTCCTTCTTACCCCCTTTCTTGTTTCTCTCCTTTACTTTGACTACAAACTCTTTGGGGAAGGAACTATATTTTTATTCTTTTCAGTGACACCTAGAACATGTATGCTATAGCTAATAAGTGATGTCAAATATTTTTTGTCTTACTGCTATGATTCCAGTAATCTTCCAAACCATAGGTCTCACACACAGGTTCCTGAGGTCAGAAGCACTAAAAGGCACTCGCATATAGGCATAGCTTAATTAGAGCATGCATCTAGGAAGAAGCTGCCAGTGCCTTCCAGCACTTCTGCAGAATATGGTGAAAGACAGGCATAGCCCTGAATGATGGCAAAGCAAACTGTGAGATGCAGCACACAAACACCCTTAAGAAAACACACACAGATCCAAGCAGCTGCTTTTGCACCTCTTGTGATCAATGGGTGCTTAGCATTGCTTTAGAAAGCAGCCCTTTGGATGACTCTTCCCTAAGGACATCCAGTAGCAAGTGCCATTTAGGAAGACAACTTTTGTCCAGAATGATTTTGTGTGGTATAGAGTTCAAAACTTTTACAGTCTATTTTCAGGCAATTTTTGAAACTTTTGTTTTCTTTATCAGCAAGATATCTTCTACCTATAAAGGAGAAATTTCAGCATGTGAAAGAGTGAAACTTTGGCCATTCATATGAATTTGGAACCATTACACTAATCAGCAAGTAAAGACAACATAATCCCTTGATCCATATTAAACAAGTGTTCTCAGCAAACAAAGCCTTTTCGTCTCAGAAAATGGACACATTTCTGAGGATTATAGTGTACAAATGTCCTTTCCTGGTGTTCATGAAAAGCAATTCTTTTTTTTAGTAAGTATTTCTCAATAAATAATAAAAACATTATTTTGTTCAAAAATATTTCAATTTCATTTTAAAAATAAGACAATTCTTGCAACATATTGTGTTTGGGAAATTTTGTCATCATATTCCAGTTTCTAATAATTAATATGAATAAATTAAATCCGTCATTATAAGACTATTTGTTTCCTTCCAAAAAGGGGAAAAAAACCTGTATATATATTTATGACTATATTTGAGCTTGTTTTGTGAAATTTCTTTACATGAATGCCAAATTGTTTCTGGATTATACAAGCCAGTTTTTAGGAAAGAAATCAGATTTTAAGAGACTGTAACACTTGTGCTAAGTTTCATTAGAACACGTGCACCCTCTGTGAAGAAGAGTAGTCAATAAAATCAATGACATCTATCTTTAAATAAAATAGAAAGGCAAAATGAATTTGTGATGTACCGGATAAAGGTCATGTGCCAGGGACATTCAATATTTTAAAACCATAGAATAAGAGGAGAAAGTCAGTCTCAGAAGAAAAATCAAGACCTATTTTTCCTTCTATACCTTGGCTACCTTTCTTTGCTTTTACTGACCTTGATGTTATTTTTCATTGTGTTACATGTAGTTTGCTGTGTTCGAGGAAGTTTCTGCACAGCATCACAACTATGCAAGATTTGTAGATGCCCTTTTTCTCTCTAAAAGACAAACATACACTTGCTTGTGATACTGAGCCTTGTCTGTTTTCAGTAACTCTGTTTTGCACCCAAAACCAGAGTTGGAATCTATAAACCAAGTTAGTATGAGGAAGAAGAATGGAGAAGGAAAGAAGGCAATATGAGTCAGTATAATTTTTGTACAAATACTTGTTCTTCTTTTGTACAAGAGGATTTTTTCACAAAGGGAAGGTAGTGTCATCCAATCAACTGCAAGATGAATACAGCATATTGCTTTTTCTTTAAGAGGCAAAAGAGAACAACCTTTGGATCAGCAGATACTGCAGGAACAACAAAATATTAGCTTCTACCCACCAGAGCTTCCTGTGGCAGGTGCAGAAACCAGTGTATTTGGCAGCTGCTGCTTGTGAGAAGGAAGGGGGCACTATTGAATGGAGACAGGTAGAATGATCCCAAACCCCAGGTGGAACCTCATTTATTGTTTTGCTTGGATCACCCATGCTTTGGAGGCATGACATCAATTTCTCACAGTGCAAGACAAAAACAATCATTGTTGAAATAGCTCTGTGCACTGTGAAAGCCAATTAATTTATGCATTTGGGAAACTAGTAAAGAAGGAAATGTCTTCCTAACCATCAGTGGAAAGTTAACCTAAAACACTAAAACATTAACCTTAACCTAAAACACTGGCACAAGAAGAATGTTTCCAATAATGTAAAAATTTGAGGTCTGGCAAAGCAAAGAATTATTTTTAATTATAAGGCACTTATCCTGCCTAAATTAATTGTAGCATCAAAGTTAGTTAACTATATCAAGTATCATAAAGTATCTTGGTTTCATTGTAACATGTTCTGCCAAGATATCACAGTATAAAATGCTTGAGCTTTTATTTGTGATTACATTGCCTTAGTATTGTACAGTGTTGTCTTTTGGGGTTTTTTGCAAGAGGTAGTTATTTCTCATGAACTGTGGTCCATACTGGAATATATTAGGGACGTGGTTTAGTGGTAGACTTGGCAGTGCTAAGAGTTGAACTCTGTGATCTTAGATCTAAATGATTCTATGACCCAATATTTCTCAAAACTGCTAAGCTGTTAGGAGTGAAGAGCCAACTGGTAGTTATTAAATTAAAGTGTCCTCCAGGTCAATTTTTTTTGCAGATAAATATATGTAAATCACTTTTATTTGAATTTATGGAATCATAGGATCATAGAATCATTCAAGCTGGAATTGACCTTGAATAATCTCTATTCCAATCTCCTACTCAAAACAGGGTCAGCTGGTCAAGTAGCTCAGGATTTCATCCAGTTAGATTTTGAACACCCCTGAGGGTGGGGAATGCAAAATATGTTCCACTACTTGACTGCTGTCATGGTGAAAAAAGGGTTTTCTGACTTCCAGTCAAACCTGTTTTTTCAACTCCAGTCTGTCAGTCTGTTGTCTCTTAACCTCCAACCAAGCCCCACTGTAAAGGGCTCAACACTGTCTTCTTGCTGAACCTCCCTCCTGACCCCTCCCCAGATGCTTAAGGTTGCTGTAAGGTCCTTTTGAATCTGTCTCTGTCCCAGGCTGAACCACCTCTGATCCCTCAGCCCTCCTCAACAGCTGCATGCTCCATCCCTGACCATCTTGGTAAATTCTTTTACCAGGGTACCTAAAACTGGACCAGTCTTCCAGATGCAGTTTAACAGGTGCTAAGTAGAGTAGGATGTAGCAGAAAACAAAAATATTGCAAGTGGCTACAAGCACTGTGCCAAGGCTATCCCTATTTCTGAATGGTCAGCATGTAGATAAGATTATTAAGTTAATAAAACTTTGGCCAACTTTCCAAAACTGATACTTTCACTCTTAAAACATCTGCTTCCATAATTTTTTCTGGACTATCAAACACTTCACTTTTGCTTTGTTAAAAATAAAGATTTTGAAAAAAATTCTGTAAAAAATAACAAATGAAAAATTAAGTTTTGCAGTAATGACAAAGATGAGAGGGGAACAAAACCTCATTGTTACTTTTCAGAGAGAACTAACCATGCTGAAGGTGTAGGGTGTTTCCCTGGATATTCAAGATTTATTCTTTCTTTCTACAAGATCCACCCAATCCTTGGAAGCACATCTACAAATACTATTTTAATAAACCTTTGTTCCTGAACAACTGTGTCATAATATAATATCTTCAGTTAAAAAGAAAAAGTAAAGTGACCTAAAACATGAACACTCTCAATTTTATATAAATGTTCTATTTATATAACAAGAAGTTAGATAATCACTTAGTTTAGACCCTGATATTTTTGTGAAGTAGCCTCCTGCACTTACAGGCAGAGGCACACACAGATATTATAGCTTTCTGGAAAAATGATACAATTCACAAAATTGCCTTGGATCTCTTAAGTATTGTAAATATCCCTATCTAGTGATTAAACTTGATTCCAAAATTTAAGTACCTCCACTACAGACAGTAAATGAGGAAATAATTTTACTTATGAAGAGAGTAAGAAATTCTTGACTCATGGATATGTAGCCACTTTTGGTGAGGAGTGTCTAGTTATTGACTGGAAGACAAATGTTCTTATGAAAAACCCTTTTCAGTGCTGAAAAATTCTCTAACAGTTCACAGGTTTTAACAATTTTCTTTCACACTTGATCTTAAAACTACTGAGAACATTTCTGCATCTTCAAAATTTGATTAAAAATTTAATTTATGATTAAGAAAGTTAAATTTTGGTGCCCATGTTCCACTTTTTCACTTACAAATCCATCTCAATTATCATTTGATGTAATCTAAATAATATTACATAGAGATTCAGCTTCTAAAATTGTATTAAGAAATGTTTATATTAAAAATTAGCTATAGTTAAAAACAGTAGAGCATATCATAAACAGACACCTTGACAGACAAAAGGGTTAATTTGATCAGCTTTAAGATATATGTGTGTGGTTGTGTTTTTCAGGCAGTTTTGTCACACCACAACTAAATAAGAATTTAATTTCTTATTAAACATATGAAATGTGACAAACAAGACATCAATGAGCAATAACAACAAATGGTGACAAACTAAAAATGACAGTCTCCTCCAGAAGCTTCCTCCAAATTGATTTCCTCAAAAATTCTGTATCTAAATCTTCTTTGGACACTTGTTTATGGAGTACTTATGATGTGTTGTACATATGATTGGAAACAGCAGCTTCCAGAAGGCATTGAATAACAGAATGAAAGTTTTTCATTGTCCTTAGTCTTCTAAGGCCATTCTCATTCTCCACACTTGGCAACAAAACTTACTCAGGAAGTTGCTAAAGATTAAGATGACATCTTGACAATGAAGGTGAATGTTGGCCTACCAGTTTGGGTAATATATGTGTGTAGAACAGCAGGAGAGGGGCCACAGCTAAAGGCTTCTTTTTACAGCTTCAGATAAAGATCTTAAAGGATTCAGATTGCAGAAGGACTCATCTCTTAGTCAAACTTATGATTCCAACCTCTGCAGTCTACTTATGGTCTCTCTATGAAATGGTGGTCCCTCTAAGAGTGCATCATGAAGAGAGTAAAATAGATGTCATTGACTGCTTGTGCACAAGCAAAGTAGAAGTGCTGGAGAACTCCAGCACTGCCTGGCCAGTCCAAGAGACAGAGCAGCCCAAGCTGGTTTTGGCCTGTGTGAGCTACCACTCACCATAACTACTCCTGGGCACATTTGGGAGTGAGCATGGGCCAGCGACTGTTCCCAGCAGGCATCTGACTTGGGGGCTGCAAAAGGTTTCAATTATTTGAGCACGGGCTGTTCCCTGACAGCTGATCCCTGTGGAAGAAGGCGGTCTTGGGAACATCTGATGGACTAGTATAGCTTTCACTTCTACTGCTCTGCCTATGCAGTAACTGCAGGTCAGCATGCGCCGTTCCAAATTTGGGGAGCACAGGCCGGCACATATGGCCTTCCTTTCACAAAAGCTTTGTAATGTGAGCTTAGCCCTGCCGTGATACAGTCGTGGCTTTGGGTTATTTCCTAGAATGTTCAGGATACATCCAGGACTGGTTTAGTCATGCCGCATGTAAAGCTTATTATCAGATCACTTCCCAGGCAGCAGGATCACCTGTAAAATACTTAGGTATATTTGATAATTATCAAAATTAAAATCAGAGATATGTTTTGCTCATGGCATCTCTGATGGCTTTTCCTAAACTCTGACCCTCTAGGAACTATTAGATTCTCTGTAGAAACATATGCTTTTAATTTGTGCTAGTGTGTGTTCAAGTGATTTATTGTAGACTAATTAGATAATTTAATTGACACAATTAGGAGCAATATTTGTGGAAACAGCATATAATGCCTCACTTCTTGTGTCCTTGTTTTTGTCATGCCAATTATCCTCTGCTTTTCTAATCAAATGATTTTATAGGAGACTCACAATGAGATACAGAGTGTGACTTGAGACTTTATCATTAAAGACGAAAATTCAACTCCTTGCTTTTCAAGGAGGTATTTTGAGACTAATCACTCTTTCTTATGCAAATAATTTATTACACCGTCCTGGCACATAGAACTGCTTGTGAGGATTTTTGGTTTAAAAGAAAATGCCTAGTGTTCATCAGAAAGGGAGGTGCTGATAGTACTGAATAGAGGGAAAAATAATCCAGCAGGTACTCTAGAAGATTCCCCACTGGGCTCTGCTGATAGAGTTTTGACCTGCAGTGCCCTCTGTTATTTTATTGTCACTGGGTGCCAATTAAGCTCATCACTAAAACTTCAGCAACCTGTTCACCACAGTTTGATATCTCTGCTGAACAAACCATCTCATTCCATTGCAGTAGTTCATGAATGAGTGGACCAATATTCACCTGTTCAGCACACAATAAAATTGATTTTTAAATCAAGTAGCTGTGTCTTTTATCAGCAAAGTCCATTTGTTTTTTAAACGGAAACTAATACATCTGTTTAAACTGATGTGACAGTCAGAACGTGATGCCATCCTGAAATATTTGCACTGAACAGGTTTTCTAGGATAGAAATAGATATCTTGAGGCAGGAGCATCCCAGCTTTGGTGTGCAAGCTGGCGCTTGTTGCTGTGGTATGTGATTTCCAGAGTTCTCCTCTGCAATAAGCCTACACATCTGGCAGTGACACTGGGAGTGGTGAGCATACACACAGCTGGTCATGCGAGAATCCAAGCATTTATGTATTCGGAAAATACCATGAGAGGGAAGGTGTTGTATATCTACTCATCATATTTTTGCAATGCACATGTGTATGCCAGATCAGGAGGCAAGGGTATGACAAATTCCTGGGGAGAAGTTACAGCATGAGACACTGACATGGTCCCACCACAGACTCTGTGGCTTGCACTGCTTGAAAGATTAGGCATCTCTGTTTTGAGTTGATTCTCATAAGGAAGCAGAGCACTGAATACACAATACACAAATTCTTCCCTTGCCACAAAGATTTTATTCTTATGGGAAAATAGTTGAGATGGTGAAGCTAAATGCATCTTATTTTGTACTTGTAGTGATTTTGTAACACAGCACTAATTCTTAGTGTGCACCACATAACACAACTGTAAAATAGAAATTATAAATTCTTTAACATTCTTCAAGTAAAGGAACTAAAAATACAGTAATTTTGTTTAAAAGTAACCAACTTTCTTTTATGTCCATGTGTTTTCTTTTCAACATCTGGACCTCAATTAAGAAGAAAAAATAATGTGTTTATAAGTCTGCAGAGTTTTCTTTATGTTTTTTTTCTGTGCTGCTGCAGTACTTTTCAGTTGTAGCAGCTATTTTATGAACTCATGAGCTAAGCAGTTCCAAATTGGAAATATACCAACCACTCCTACTATTCAACAAAATGTTTTCAAGAGCAGTTAAAAATACCAAGGAAAAAAAATATCCAACCCTCATTCTACATCAGATTCAATCTTAGTAGTAACAAAAATAATCCTTTTGGGATCTAAGTTGTCAAATAATAAGTTTAGCATTCTAAATCTACAGTCAACTCTTGTTTACACTGTGAATTTCTAAGAAAGAAATTCTGGTGGCCCTCCTGTTCCGCTATTGTCATTTGTGAGGGAGCACACATAGGCAGGAGTCCACTATCCACATCTATTGTTACCACCATCTTTCTCCTTTCTATGCATCTTGATTTAGTGGTAAAACCAGATTTGCTAGAAGAAATCTAGTCCTCAACATGGTACATTTTTAAGCAATTATAGAGGTTGACTAAACTAGTTCAAGTAATGAACTACCTGTTTATGATTCCCAGATCAAACAAAAGGATAAAAATTTTTAGATCAAGTGTCCAGCTGTTGCTGAAGTTTGAAGACTATAATGACATTGATGAAAGTGATCTTTCCCATACCTGACTAAATCTTTTGGCAATAAAGATTTTTGCTGTGACGCTATTGATGGCGAAATACACAAAAATTAAATCAATTAGGTAATTGTAGGTCCTGTAGTTCTGCACTGGTTTTTAGTTTGATTTTCTCTGAGGCACTTACAGTTCATACCGATGTAGTAAGAAGTACATGAGAAATAAAGATGTTGGGACTGAGGAACATTACTATTTTATCACTCTTTTAAGTCTTTTAAAGCTTCGTCCATCTGAGAGTCTGAATTATGTGTCTAATATTAACACATCCTTTCAGACCCACAGCATTTTTGTGCTGTGATAATTAAGATTCCCACCACAGAATATCCACCCATGTCTCAGAAAGAATGGTGTTGTAAATACCAGAACTACATTGTACCTTTCCCTCTTGTCTGAAACCTATTCAAAACTATGAAATTCACAGCAGCATCTATATGCTAATGTAGATGGTGTCCTACTTAAATTCATTAATTGTAATAAGCAACTAAGTTATAGCCCTAGGTCAAATAGAGGACTTCAGCATCTCTAAAGAGAAAGACAGCAATGTCTTTCAGGCACTGCTATCCAATTTGGTATCCACGAGGGTTAATGCAGTATACAGTACAATGTGATCTCTCCCAAAATGACCAGGTACCACTGAAAAACACTGAGCAAGGGAAATCTCAGCCCTCATGCTTCATTTGAACAAAGGAAACCTGAGTCCATGAAATGTTTGCTTTCATGTACCCTTGGCAGAGCAAAGTTCACTGCATTGCTTTTAGAAGCCAGATGATTTATAAGACTTGTATCCACCATTTAGAGAGCAGTTTAGTTGTCAGAGAATTCACCTGGAAACTCAGAGACCTGCTCAGGCTTGGGTGGAAACGGGGCTGAGGTTTTCTTCACTAAAGTGCCCTAAGCTCTAGGCTGATCCCTACTAGTTCTGTGTAGAAAGGGGATTAAAAGCAAAACTCTGTATAAAAGTAGGTATCTCACCCACTTAAAGTTGGGATTAAGAGCTCCTCTATTCTGAGTGAATCTTCAGTTAAGCCAGGATGTCCAACCTACTTAGCTGTACATGAAAAAAGAATCTTCCTTTGGTCAAAAGCCATACAGTAACTCAGAGAGCCAAGGAAGTCACTCCAGGAGTGGCTATGAACAGAAGATGACCACTGCTCTTCAGGGGACACACTGTCCCACTGCAGCTCATATGTGATTCTAGCAGTTCCCACTGGCCAGAACTGAGATATACCAAATAGCCTCATCCACACCTAATCTGATGCCACTAAAATTATCCTCTCTCTTTGGATCATTAGGATATTATATTAACTGGCCACAGGCACAATCCCTTACTTCGTTTAAAACCTGAAGCAAATAAAAGTTTATTGTTAAAACCAGATCCTGTCAAAGTAAGTTGTCCACACTTAAATAAATTGAACAAATTGTGACTTCCAGCAACATTCTACCTATCCTAAATTCCCCCTGGGTTTTAAGCAAGAATTGTTACCTAGGCCCCCAAGCCAAAACAGTACAAATAAGCACCTGGAGAATGAAATAGGGGAGTGATCTGAGTTTTCATGGTTCTTATTCTTAGGATACATTTGCAGTATCATGTTTAAGCATCACCATTTTAGGTCTAGGAAGAATTTCATGTTCAGCTTAAATCATGTTTTAGTACATAAAATGTTGTTTGGTTTCTTGATATTTTTATGCTGTTCCTTTCAGCCAGGTCATCTTCTGTTTTAAGTAAGTCTTAAATTATTCTCCCTGAATGTTTAGGGGTAGAAAGCCAAGAGAGGAAGAGGATAATTTCTGTCCTCTGTCTTCCTTTCTTGAAAACTCCTTCTCTGTTATGTCTTTTGGGAAGTCGTTGCACTGACGGCAAAATCTGATCTTAGTCAAATCAAAGGGAGGTTTGCATTGACTTCTCTGGAAATAGTATCGAGTCCTTAACATGATTTAACTCACAAAGAACAGCTTTCTGAATCTGATTAAGCACATTCTGTAATAATTGTTCTGACAACTTGTACCTTCCTTTCCATGAGTTGACACTGAGCTCTGGGGTAATGTGGCTCCCAGTTAGATGGAGATTAAGTGATGCAGGAGATGTTATCTCATCTTTGACCTTCAATACCACCTCCAGAGTGAGATACATTACTCTGATCTCTGGAAGGGGAAATCAGTCATATTTTGCTGACTAAAACTGCCTTTTTCTTAGCAAAATTACAAAAATACCTCAAGTAAAAAGAGTATATTATTGCTTTGCAGCAGAGTTGGCAAAACTGTACATTTTGCCTGTTTGGATTTGAGATTTAACACACATCTCTGCATAGCCCTCCCCCTCCTCAGTGTTCTTCTGAACAGAATATCAATGTCACCAGAGAGGAATCATCTTTCCCTTTTTTTTATTTCTCCTTTTCTGCTGTTACTCCTCACTGAGTTTAAATTTCATTTACTTTGGCAAGAGGACTTTTCTTTTTTTTCCCTTTAAAAGTTTTAATCCACCTTGTAACACCACCCAAAAAGAAGCGAAATTAAGCTGCAGCGTGTACTAGGAGAGAAAACCTACTTTATTTATCACCCAGTCCTACTTCACCATACACTGACCTAATTACAGCCCACACCGCGCGGGGTAGGAGGAGCAGCAGAAGGAGCGCTTCTGCCACCTAGTGATTCCTGTCCTCCCGCAGTCCCCGGCCGAATCCCTTTGTGGGATTGGCATTTTCCCGTCCCTAGCACTCGACAGCAAATGACCTTCCCCAGTCTGCCGGCATGGATGCCGGCTTTATCTGCATACTGCTCTCTTCTCCTCTTTTACTGCTCCAAAACCGCTTTCACGGGTGAATTCTGAACCACAGCTGGCAACACTCTGTAAGGCAGGTGGGGGTTTAAAAAATCGCTTGGAATGATGTAAAGTACAGCAAAAAAATCCCAGAATGTTTGAACAGTGCTAATATATGTCTGAAAACAGAAAATAGTTTGTATGCACAGACGTAGGCTGGGGTTTTCAAAGGGAGCACGGAGAGCTGGGTGCCACTGGGGCTGCCACAAATTGGATGCACAAATTATTTGGGTCTTAAGCACTTGTACAAGATTTTGCTTCTCCCTCTCCTACAATTATATTTTTGGTAATCTTAATCCTGTTCAATGACAGATGATCATGCACCAATTAACCTATTTATTTATGATAACATTTTCAGCATGACTATCTTGGACTGAAAATGAAAAACATAAATATTTTCCTGTTGCTGAAGACATAAAAATATTACAGAGCAGAACCAAATTTGACTGTTGGAAAATTAAGGTATTTTTTCCCCATTATTTTTCTTTCAAAGCTTGTCAATATTTTTGTTAAGAACTGTTCTGAAGGTCATTTTTCTTAATTGGAATGTGGGTGTTAAATTAAATGTACACCATTGACACCACTTGCTATGCATAAGTGAGAGTATGTGAGCTCTTAAGGATTCCTGTAAACAAATTTGAATGTTTTTCCCCAATGTGTGCAGATCAAGGGAAATGTCAGCTATCATTTTAAATTCTATTTGTATAAAAAACTTTCCTCCTTTTTTCAATTGTTCTAGGGAAGGAGTCCAATACAACCAATTTTTATACTTTACTTTTATTTTCATGCAAATCCTAGTGAATGAAAATTAAGGTTTCAGGATATAGTATTAAACAATCAAAAAATACTCTGACAATTGCCTCCACAATTTCCAGCCATTTCCAGTCATGTTTTCTGGACACCCAAGACAGTACGTCCAGGGGTCTTTTAAAAAATGTGAAATGTGTTCTGAAAAATTTGCCTTCTCATTGTAGGGAATATAATCACTATCTTTCACAAAGATTTCATAGTGAGCCACTGATGTTAAACAGAGGATTAATAACATTCACTCTGCTCTCATGAATGCTGAGGCTGTCTAGAAAGAGCCTGGTTTGAATGTGACATGGTTTCCTTCCAGACCATATTCCCCTGCTGCCTCCCCAGAGCAGCCAGGATGCTGAAGCAAGGAGGGAAAGGAGGCTCTTGACACAGAGCCAAAGTGCAGCCAAAGGACTCATGTCCCACGGGCACAGACACACTTTTTGCCTGTCTTCTCTGTATCCATCTCCACCTTGGGATCTGCTTTGCAGAAATGCTGAGTACTCTTGTTTGTAACTAAAGCTGTGCTTCACGTTTGACTCCTGTCATACCTTAAGATGCAAATAACCACATATTAAACATCTCAGATTAACCACTCCATGTTCAAGCACACTTTCCACGTTTACCTCTTTGTTCCTCAGTTCTCTGTGCATAGAAAAGGGGCAATGTTCTCAATACAGATGTTGTGATGATAAAGGAATTGTTTATGAAGTACTTATATATATCAATGGTAAGCGCTGTAGAAAGAATAACATGAGGAACAGGTCAAAATTGTGTGTAATAGATAACTTGCAGGAATAGGCACTGAACAGGAGCAGAAAAATGTTGAAAAATGTTGGCTAAAGGAGCATTATGCGTTCTGTACTTTGACTGGAACAGGAATATTATAGAAATATATAATGTAAATAATGCATCTGTCTACTATATAATAATCACCCCATTGGAAACCTACCCAAAATAATTAAAACTGAGGAAATGGTTTCACTTCTGTCCCACATAATTACAGATCTTACTAACATTCTAAGACCTTAAACACGTTTCTTGTTGTCTCCTATGTTGCTTTTCATACCATAACCACTGTTGTGATCTTACGAGTACAGTTGAATCAGAACCTTCTTGCTCTTTCTATAGAAATTAATGGCTAGAGATTATTTGATAATGCAATCTAGATTTTCCTTTCATATATTTCTTAAGTGCCTTAATATGCATAGTTTTGACCCTATTTATTTTCTTGGAACCTTAGTTCTTTTTAGAAAATATTTTTGATATCTAATTTGGGTTATATGGCATGAGAGGGTTAGGCACCATTTGATCTGTCTATGATGCCAGACATTTTATAAATACATCAGAAAATAAATAAAACATCTCCTCTCACCCACATAAGTTAGATCGTTTCCACTTGTTGGGTTTTGAGTGTCCTGTATTAAGGAAAGGTATCATGGTAAAAGTAGAAAGGGGTGATATTTTCTATTGTGTTATGAGGGCAGCAAAAAAAAGTTACTCCAGAATAATTTGAGAATCATCCATGGCTCTTGTTCTGCTCCTGGGAAGGGTTCATTCTTGGTTTCATTTACATAACTGTTCAGTGTAAATCCTGAAATGCATCTAGGCTGGAAATTACATTCTCAGCACAAATTATTTTACCCGATTTGCTATTTTAGACAGCTACCAACTACCCATCCATACAGCTCTAATTTGTTTTGCTATTATCGATTTAGTTGAAAAGAATGTATAACTTTCCAAGAGATTTTTTTTAGAAAATCAGGAAAGACTTCAAACCAAATTTGATATTCAACTTAAGAAAAAGGAAGGGAACAAAATTAAATAAGTTTTTAATTCGTGGGATAAAGAAAATATTTGAGAGGGAAATTAAAACCTGTCTGCTAGAGAAATTCAAATTCAACTAGAATTTGAGCCTCAAAGATTCAAATATTAATGCCGGATTTCTTCCCATATTACCTAAAATTTTCTGAGTTCTGTTGGAGTAATTTGAAAAAAATACATATTAAGTATAAATTTATATTTATATTTATATTT
>VZTB01003892.1:0-33912 GCA_013397245.1 Thryothorus ludovicianus
CCGCACTGCTGCTCGCCATCGCCGTGCTCGGCTCTGCGCTCAAGGACAGCGACCTGGTGCCCGACACGCCGCTGCAGAACAAGCGCAACCCGCTCAACGTGTGAGCAGGGCGCGGGCGGGCCGGGCCGGGCGGGGGTCGGTGCCGGCCGCGTGTGCCGGGCCGGGGCTTGCAGCTTCAAATGATGAGGTTTCCTCTTCCTGACTCAAAGGTTTTAGATTTCCGGGAGTTTGTCGTTCAGTCTTTATTGGAAGGTGGGGGGGAAAGGAGGGTTATTTTCCTACTTAACCTGGCAGTTAATTCCTCTTATTCGAGTGAAGCGATTTCACTTTGGCAGCCCCTGGCGGGACCCTCGGCACGGCTGAGGCTGTGTCAGGGGAGGGTCAGGCTGGGTATGAGAAAAAGGTTCTTCATCGACTGGAACAGGCTCCCCTGGGCAGTGGTAACAGCACCAAACCTGACGGAGCTCAGCATTTTGACGTTTTGACAGCATTTGGACATTTTGACAGCATTTGGACATTTTGACAATGCTCTGAGGCGCACGGTGTGACTCTTGGGCTGTCCTGTGCAGGGCCAGGAGTTGGATTCTGTGATCCTCGTGGGTCCCTTCCAACTCAGCATATTCTGTGATTCTGTGATAGTTACTGAGCTGATCTAAATCTTTGCTAAAAGCAGAGCGGCTGCCATCCTTTTCCCGCACTTGGGCAATGATCTAACTGGCTTAGTCACTCTGTGAAACTAGTTTGAGCGTTTTGAAGGAAGCAATGAGCTGGGCTGGAGCACGTGTGCTGTCCTGCTACAGGTCTGAAAGTAAAATTAAAATTGCTGTTTTCCTCTGTGACTTTGGGAACTTTGGGCTTCACGGATTCAAATTTGTCATTTGGTGACATGGGAGAGGAGCTGCTCTCAGTATGACTGAAAGAGCATTGACAGGAAACACTTAGTGAGAAATTGATCTTACAGTAAAAGCATATTTCAGTTCAATTCTCCCTTTTGAATAGAGGAAGGTGATCTGTACTGACAGTTCCTGAAGCAAGTATTTTTTCCCTGCAAATTACTTGCCTCAGGTTTGTCAGCAGTAACTTGGGTAGCCTTTTTTAAATGGGGGCTCTATTTTCAATTCCTGTTCCGTGGTAGCAGCTGTAGTTGCCCCACAGGCATCACTTCTCCTATAAAATTAAAGAGTGAAGTGGGTACTACTCAAAACCCTGGGCGAGGCCCTGACAGGTTTGTTAGGGTCATGAGGAAGATGGAGAACCCTAGACTGGTTTGGCTTTGCCTTTGATGCTCAGGTGAGGATTAAATGATGACTGTGTGTCTGTCCATAGCTCAGCCACAGAGCAGAATTCAGCTGTCTCTGTTTTCAAACTGGACTCTGAATAACAAAGGGGCTGCACAATTCCCCTCTCCCACCAGCTGATAGGAAGGCAAGCTCCATTGGAAGGTGCTGATGGGAGAAGCAAGATCCTGGACTGTGGCCTTCTTAACTCATTAATAAATTCACTTACACGTGTTCCAGTTTAAGATTTGAAAAGAGAACGAGTTACACAATACTACCTTCTCTTAAAACAAGATATCAGCATATCGTCAGCTGGGTTTCAAGATTTTATGGACATCACAGCAAAAGGTTTCAAGGCAGAGAGTGAATTTAGAGATGGAAGGATTTGTGTATGCTTAAAGAAGGCCCTCATCAATTGAAAGGACAACAAAGGAACAGTCACATTGTGCTGCTTCATTTATTTAGAAATGAGAGAGGAAAAGCTTCACAGGCTGATGAGGGGAAAGAGCCAGCCCTTCTGGCTGTCTTAAGAGGTTGAGGTTGTGAAAGGCTTTGTAAGCAAGGATAATTGAGATGGTGGAGGAGTCAGAGAAGGGGTTACCGTGGTCAGGGTGGCAAGCTAAAAATACATTCTTTGCAGCTGCATTTGGAGTAGGGCAGAGTTGAGCTGGTTTGTAGGGTAAAAGTGATTGCAAAACTGACCTGCAAGTCTGCTGCAACGAGTGAGGGCTCTGAGTCCGAGGCAGTGCTCCCTTGGGAACAGGTACTGTTGCTGTGGGACACGCAAGGACACACACGGACACTTTCTCTTGAGAAGGCTAAAAACTATTTATTAAAACATCTGAGTCTACATTTATAGTATTTCTACACAGACCAGGGATTGGAGAAGAAGGTTGACACCTCTCCCATCCCGCTGGCCAAGACAACTGCCCATCAGTTGTTTTCTACACTAAGAGAAAGTATGTGAACAACTTTATTTTGTAAAAACAGACTTCTGATAACAACACCCCTGTGTGTGAGACAGAACTAAGAACTGTGAAAACAGCAAGTTAGGAAGTGCTTCAGAAAACTTGAAAAATCAGGGCGACAGGTACCTGGCTGAGGAAGTATTCAGGTTTTGGCCTTGAGGGAGGTGCTGGGGACAGGGTTAGCAGTGTAGCTCGGCTGTATTTTGAGGGGAGGGCACAAGTCCCTAATTCGGATGGTTCCGAACGCTGACCTCGGGCGCGCGCTGCCGTTTCACCCGCGCTCGTGTCTCCTTTGCCTCTCCTCTGGCAGATACTTCGTGAAGGTGGCCTGGGCCTGGACGCTGTGGCTGCTGCTGCCCTTCATCACCCTGAGCACGTACGAGCTGGCGCGCGGCAAGCTCCTGTACGGGCGCGGCCGGAGCGCGCTGCTGGTGCTGCGGCGCCTGGGCGCGCTGCTGGTGGGCACGGCCGTGTGGTTCCTGTGCACCGAGCTCTTCGCCTACGTGGAGAACCTCACCGGGCACTGCTCCCTGCAGGCCAGGCCCGGCCAGCCCCCCCGGCCCTACGGCTCCAAGCGCGAGTGCCACCAGGCCGGCGGCGTCTGGGACGGCTTCGACATCTCGGGCCACTGCTTCCTGCTGTCCTACTGCGCCATGATGATCCTGGAGGAGCTGGCTGTGCTGGAGGCGCTGTCCTTAGACCGCAGCTCCAAGCTGCGCGTGGTCATCGACGTCCTGCTCGTTTCCCTGTGTTTGCTCACGGGCATCTGGGTGTTCATGTTCCTCTGCACTGCTCTGTATTTCCATGACTTCAGCCAGAAGCTTCTGGGTGTGCTGATAGGTCTGTCAGCTTGGTACGGGACATACAGGGTTTGGTATTTAAAGCCCTTTTCTCCTGGACTACCTCTTCCAAATATACCTTTGAGTTCGAAGAAATACAGCTATAGCAGATAAAATAAGGTTTGAAATGTTTTGGGTTTTGCTTTCGGTACTGGAGTAGTTGAATGTAGGAATGGTTATACTGTATTTCCACTGTAAGGAACAAGGTGATGGGTTGGAGGAAACCAAATCTGTGCTAGCCATCAGCTGGCAGGAGGTAATGAGCTTCTTCCCTGGGAGAAGAAAAAAAATCAGTATTGGAAGAGGTCTGCTCTTGTTTAGGAGCTGACAACTGGGATTGTCAGCAAAGAAATCAGAAGCTGAATCTGTTTCTCTTACTAATAAATGGAGAAGCAGACCCAAGGCTAAAAGAGGCCTTTGATCTTTAGGAGTGTGATTTATCTCAGTTAATTCTCCCTCTTCCTTTTTGAATTATATTAAGATATTGTGGATAATCCAAACCTCGTGCTTTTTTTAATGTTCCTATTGGTATTGCCTTATGGGAAAGCTCTAATAATCACAGTGCTGCTAAGCATTGCAGAAATACCAATCCTTGTGGAAGCAGTTCTGTTGTGAAACTGGAACATCTCATGTTCTCAAGTGCTAAAAACACTAACTTGCCAGAAATGCCTCATAGCTGCCTGCACCTTCTGCAACAGAGAGGAAATCTGAAATGCAATGTCTTAAGCAGACTGTGACTCTAAATTCATGCCTGCCTCCAAAAAGGCAACTCTTGTGAAAAACAAGCCTTAACTTTCTCCTTAGGTGAAGTAGATGTGATCATGTTTTGTCATTTTATTCTTGACACTAAAAAACCCAAACTCCTTTCTGTTTTGCTAAGAAGTCTAGTATGAGGATTGGGGTTTTAATTTTTAAAAAAATCTAATCCATTGCACACTTTGGAACAACAAATTCCTTGGGTTTGTTCTTTCTTCTAGAACAACAGTGGAATTCTGGTGTTTTGAACAAGCTAGCTTATCCTGCTATTTCCCAAATAGTCTGCTTGGTAATGAGTGAATTGCATTGTTTATCCTGGGAGCTGCAAAGCAGAGTGTGCTTGAAGCAATATTTATTCTTGCAATACCAATAAGCTATTTAATTTTGATTGCACATAAAGCTGTAGCCACTTTTGATGTGGCTGGGAACCCACTACTGAATAAAACACTACTAATTAGATAATGAATAGGGCTGAGGTGGGTTTGCTTATCATATCAGTCAGATGTTTAGCATAGTTTTTACCTCAAAAAGCTTTTTATTATTTCATAAAGGCTCATTCATGATGCAGTTGCATGAAGTGTGTTTGCCAGTGATGACAGGACAGCCAGGAAGGGCTGTGGGTCACCTCCACTGACCCCACAATGGGGTCCAGAGTGATTTTTTCTGGGTACAGGGTGCAGTGCCAAAACCTTGGCACGTTTTGCCAGCTCGACGTCTCTCTTCCAGTAAGAGAGTGGAAGCATTTGCAATTCCTCCAGCAGTGTTAGCTCCATGCCATGGCTGCCTCTGAGGAGAACGAAAATCACTGGAATTCCCACTGAAGCTGGTGGCAAGTGGGAGTTGTGTGTCCATAAAAAGAAAGGATCACCTCTCAGAAAGAAGCTGTCCAGGGGGTTGTGTGTTTTTTGTCAGTTTCTTCTCAGTTTTGTGTTAAATTGCCTTTTAAGCTGACTCTTTGAAAATTGCACTGATTAACTCATATTGGGTTTAACTAAATTTGTTTAAACAATGCAAATTTATTTGCAGACACTCTTTTGATGTAATTTAAGCCTGCTCCCAATAGAGCTAAACTCGACTGCAAACCATTTTCACCATGAAAAAGGATTATATACCCAGAAGGTTTTATGATTAATTTCATTAAGTTCCTATTTTAGGTTATCTTTATGTAACTTTGCTGTATAGACAAGCCCTTGGAAGAGGAAATGCTGTTTACTTAAACCAACTGACTTGCTGAAATGTTCATTTTCACAAATGTTCTGTGCAATCACTGTGGATATTCCCATCCACTTTAACCAGTGTCGTGCAGATTATTTTTTTAATGGAAATAATATAGGATATGGTTATTCTCTTATTTAAACAATGAAAGAAAAACATTTGAAAACTTTATCAGTGTTTGTGTCTTTGAGAATCTGTTCCTGATGTCTGTAAGGATGCTGTTGTTGCTCTTCACTCCCTTGGGTGCCCCAGCCCCCCAGAGTTTGTGTGATTACTGAGATGTGTGATCAGGCTGGCACTGGAAGGTCTGCACTCTTTGAAAGGGTTAACAGAGCACAGGTTCTCAGGTGTGCAAGATTTTAAAAAGAAACAAAACCAAACAAAAGCCATGGCTGACTAAAGCAAGTTTCCCAATGTGTGCCTGTTACCCCAGGCAGTTCATTTTGTGGGCATGGACATTGGTTTATTGTAGCAGAGGGAAAGCCTAACCCATTGGAATGTATGGGAAAGCTCCCATGGGCTGGGATACTGCTTGGGAGTTTGGAAATCTTGGGGTCTTTCTCAGTGCCCAGGCACCATGGGCCAGCTCTTGCCTCAGACCTTTATTTGTGTTTTTTGACTCTTCTCCAGAGTAGGAATCTGCTTCCTTGTACTTCAACTGGAAACTAAAGGTTGCAAATTTCTTATTCACATATTTGCTATCACATTTATCCAAGTTCCTATTCTCTCCCAAATTGTATCATTAAAATAAAAATTGCAGCTTTTCCACAACAGATTTGTAGCCAAAGAGAGACAGTGCTGGGAGCAGCTGAATTTGGTATCCTGTGCCAAAGGCACAAACCAGCTGTCAACAGGTATTACTGGTTTGTTTCAAGTGTTGGGATTGTTTCTTTCTGCATTAAAGTATTCCTGTTGTTCTTACAGAGCTGTCTTTCTGTCTGTAGAATTACCTAGGGAATTTTTATCTCCAGCATATTACTAACATATTTCAGCATCTGTCTGTTGATCTTTCATTGCCTGTGTTTGTCCTGTTTCATGGGCCCCGTTGCACAGTTCTTTCACAGAAGCAGCATTTGGCCTGACTGTGTGGCCAAGGCAGCTCTTGGTGCCTTAAACATTTTCCTCTGCTGGGAACAGGTAGAAGACAGTGGGAAGAGAAACTGCCTTAGGATTCATTTCACTCCTCACTTACCTGGGACTGTTTCAAATGTTGGCATCACTGGAGGCCAGATCAGGCAAACAGGAAAGTTGAGGTCTTTCGTAAGAGCCATGTGAGCAATTCAGACTTTAAACATGTCTCAACCCAGGGTTTGATTCTTCCTCAAAGTTTGTTCAAAGCAAACGTGATCCATGAGTGCTCCACTGGGGCTAAATGATATTTCTGGTTTCCCAATTTATTTGTGTGTGCTGAAACTTGGGTTGTGGGTGGTTGCAAAAAAAAGAACCCTGTTTTCTGTTTTGATGTGTGGCAATTGGTGACAAAGTGAGAAACACCCTGTTATGCCCCGGGGTGCACTTTAATGGAAGAAAATGCTGTGACACGTTAAATATTTTGGGAAATCAGTCTTTAGTTGTGAACACAAGTCTGTGGTCATTTCATGAAATAGTATCTGATTTTTTTCAGTGTAGCTTAATGTCCCTCAAACTGGGACACTTCAAGTAGCTCACTGCAGCTTCTCTGCAATTGGCCTTTTCCAGCTCTTTGATCACCTTGTGTTATCTCCTTTTGCTCAGAAACCTGTTTCCTGGGATTATTTCTTTTCATAGCTTCATCTCTCCTCCTGGAGCACAGATTAGTAATAAATGCTCTTCACCTCTGCTGGATGTGTGCTCTCAGTATTTTGCCTTCCCTCCTTTGAGGTACTTTGCAAAGCTTAAGAAGAAAGCAATTAATAAAAAGGCTGTTGTGACTCTGAACTGATGTTTAGCTGTTGTTAAACAGAGCTGCTCTGTCACCGTACTGGTGGAAAACCTGGAGAAAAGCACGTGGTTTATTCATTGAAGCAGAACTGCACCTGATGTGCTCGAGCTCAGGGAAGGGAAGGTGATGTGACAGCAGAGCTCAGTGCCTTGGCAGAGTTACCTTTGTCCTCTTGGGGAGTGAGTGCTCACTTCACTGGAGGGTACTTTCACCCAGGTGTTTAGCAGGAAATAATTAATTTGGATATGGGAAGAGTGCCTTAGTGCTTAAATGAAGTATGGAATGAGAGCATGAGGTTTGAAAGCTGACAAAGCAGACATGGAAATGGCCATCAAGATTGAGTGCAGTCCATGAAATCTCAGGCAATTATGTAATTGTAATATTTAGTCTGGAAGTTTATTTTTAAATTACCCCCTGTCCATCACAAAACAAAAGACAGTGCCATGTGCTTGTAATAAGCCAAATAATTTCACTGTAAAGCTTTGGGACTAAAAGATGGCACGGAAAATAAGCACTAAGGGAAGAGCTTTACCAGCCTTTCAGGAGGGTTGGATATCACAGGAAAGCAGCACTTGGAAAAATGCCCTTTCCCTGTTGTGCTCTTCCTGACAATGTGTGCAGTGGAAGGAGATCTGTGGCAGAGCTGAGGATCTCCCCAGTGGTGAAGGCTGAAGAAAGGAAAACATGCAATGAGAATAAATGCAAACAATTCCTTTTTCCTCAGCCTTTTCCCGTGTCCAGTCTGGGTTAGTTCTGCCGGTCTGGCTCTATTCCCTGTCACAGCTGATGGCAGAGCAGGAGCTGGCCATACCCTCAGTGTAAATGTCATCTCTTCTGAAATGCCTTCCCTGGGTCCTGCCCTGCCTGCAGAACCTGCCCATCCCCTGGGGCCTGTGTCACCATATCCGTGACAGGCTCTCTGTCGTGACATGGCCCAGGGAAATTCAGCTGGACAGGCTGTGCCTCAGAGCAGCCACGCAAAAGGAGTGGAAAATCAGGGAGATACTCAGCCCAGAGAGCCTGCTGGCCTTATCCAAATGTGTGAATTGTTGTTCCCACACCGAGCAGGACTGTGCTGTTGGCAATGGCACCCTGGGCCTGCCCTCTGCAGCTTTTGCAGGTGATGGGAGCGAGCACGGATCTGCTGTGGGCTTGGCACAGTATCACTCCCTTGCTTCAGATTTGTCATAGCCTGACCTGATTCAGTTTTTAGAAGAATGGGAGTGATAGAGGTTTGAGGTTTTTAAGAGTATATGTATTTTTTCTCTTGATTGTCATAGTTTGGAAGTTAAGAGAAAAAATTGTGCCGGGGATTTTTTGGTTTATTTTGTTTACTGGGGATTTTTCTTTGTTCTTTTCAGAGGTTTTGTTTGGGTTTTTTTGGGTTTTTTTCTTGTGGCCAAGGGAAAAAAAAAGACATTGCTGTTGTCTGGTGCATGGATCCAAGGGCACAGAATGGAAAGAAATTGCTTCTGGTAAGCAAAAATAGAAGAGCGTTCAGGGGGCTGGTGGTGGAGTGACATGACTTTGTGATGTAAAGACCGTGTGCAAAACAGAACTTAACTATTCAGGATACTTGGTTCTGTGTCAAAAACTGCCTGCAGCATTACACAGCACCCTCAAACCTGGTTACACTCTGTTCTGATTGCAAAGTAGCTTTATTTGGATAACTCTCCTGGAGCTAAAAAGGATTTAGGTCGCAGGAGAGATGAGGTGTTGGTAGGAAAGGGCTGAGAAGGGAGGCAATGCAAGAAGGGAGATGGATGGTGTTATTTTTAAAGGAATGTTTTAGAAATCATTGATCTGTGCTGTTTGTTAAGAGGTTTTTAGCAAGATTGCATCTCCTTCCTTTCTCAGCAGTTCTCCCTCAGAGAGGGGGAACAGGAGGTGATGTGTTCACTGATGCAGAGCCCGACAGCCCAGGGACTCCTGACAACAGGAATGTCTCTGGGAGAGGGTCACGCATTGCCTGATGTCAGTGACAGGAGAGGGACACCAGGGAGCTCAGGAGAGGGTAGGACAGCAGGGAGGGCTAAAAAAAAGAAAGGGCTGAAAGTAGATCGTTGTGCAGAGGGAACAAAAAGGAAGAAAAAATACCATGAGCTCCTGAGAAGTGGGTGGAGGTTGATATTTTGCTTATTGAAGCTTTTCAGCACCAAAGTGACATGGAAATGGAAATAATCTCCTCTCTGCAGGTAGAACCTGGCCAGGAGCATGCAGGTACTGCTGCAGTGATGGACACCTGTGTTCTGACTGGGCAATTCTTCATCATTATTTATGGCAGAGCTGCTATTCCTTCTTCCACTGAGAGCTGTTCAGTGCAGGCTGTTTTCTCTGTTTAATTCTCCAGAGGAAAGCGAGTTAAAAGGAGAATGAAAGAAAACGGCAGTGAAATGTCCTTCGGGCACATTTGGGGATCAGCACCAGGGGAACAGCAGGAAATGTATTTGTCATGAATGTACTTCATCAGGGAATCCAAGTTCCTGCGTGTTTTTATTACTGCTTATAACTTCAGATTGAGTAGAAATGGCTGGGTCTGAAACATCTGCAATTTGGCCACTGAGGCCATGCTTTGGAAAATCTTTCAGGTGTACAAAATCTCTTCTTGTTCACTACATACAGAGATGTTTTCACTCTCATTCACACCTATGGGGTTGAACTTTCCCCTGGGCACTGCTGCTGAACTGGGGACTTAATTCTGTCCCTCCCTAGAAAAGGAGCTTTTCTACAGACTTATGTAGCAAGAGCAGCTTTGCTCTGAATAGAAATTGCCCTTTTATCCTCAGCTATGCCACAGGTAATTGCAAGTTTGGGGTTACAATAGTTAGCTCTTAGGTTGTACATTATTTCATGTTTCTTTGGGTTTTTAGTTTTTAATCTCATATTATCATATTTTATATTATTTCTAGCCATCTCAAAATACTATATTCATGTTATCCCACATTATTTTAATCCCATATATCTTTCAGCAACCTGAGGGATTTAGCTGCTGTCATTGCCTGCATTGTGGATCCAGTCTGGGTGGTTTTGGCTTTGATCCTAATGACAGCAGTGAATGCCACCAAACACAGCCTGATGTTAAATATTTTCACAAGCTTTAATGTTTTCTGTTTGGTGTTCTGTGGGGAAATCCTTCATTTACTCTCATGGCAGAAAGGAAGGAAGGAGCAGCTCTTGCAGCATCCCTTTTCCCTCTGTAGCCTGGATTCTGAAATTGCAGTCGGGTGGTAAGGATGGTTTTTTTCATTCAAAAACAGAGGAACACTTGGCAAATAATTTCTGACAGGGCCACCAAGGTCACTAGATATTCCCAGGCAGCTCTTGATCTCGATTTCTTTGGCAAGTTGTGAGAGTGTCTGTGGTGTGTTCCCTGTCCTGTTGTACGCTTGGTGTTGAAATCCTTTATTCTGCATGGAGAGGTCTTCTCCATCCCTTGCCAAGCAAAGGAGAACGCTGCCAGCCAGCAGGAAGGCTGACATGTACAGTTTCAATTTTCATAATCAAGACTTTTGAGCAAATCCTGTAGGAGTAAAAAGATTTCAGAGGCTGTAGCTCTGCAAATGTGACCACTGGGAGCCTGTTAAACAGGAGACTTGGGAGGCAGAGGGAGAGACTCTGTCATGAAGCTGCATCTCAGGGGTGCTTGGACTTGACATAAAGCCCCTGATTTTCATCCTTCTGATAATTAGAAGTTCCACACCTCAGCACAGATACAGATTTTAAAGCACATTTGTCTCTAAAACACGGGGATTTTGTAGGATAAAAATTTGCCTGAGTAAATCTAGAGGAAAGGAGGACTGGCTGAGGCTGGGTCAGGCACACAGGAGTGTTGGGTGCAGGATGCATCAGGAGCCATTCCCTCTTGTCTAAAATATAAAACAGCACCTCTGAGGTGCCTCACCTTCCAGCCTTTCCCCTTGGGCACTGCTGTTACCCCACACCTTGCTGAGAGCAAAGCATAAAGTTCTGGAGTGAGAAAACAGATTTTTGCCATCATTTTCACATTTCTGTGTACAGAACATGCCCTGGGCAGCAAACAGGCCAGTGCCTGGCTCACGGCCAGGTCGTGCAGTGGGCTCCCCTTTGCAGTGGAACTGGAGCAGAAAAGGTCTGACTGGGCTGAGATCAGTCGGAGCAAGAGCAACTTTTTATGATGCCAGCGTGTAATCACCACAGGGCTGCTTCTAGCAACGGGCTGATCTGGATTGATCGTGGCTCTGGCATTCCTTCCGAGGATCTCACACTTCAATCCAGCCTCTGCCTGCCACGGTAATTGTCTTTTATCACTCTCGCCGATTGCTTTTCCCTGGAGCAAAGTCCTGGTACTTTTTCATTACCAGGACAGGAAAACAAGGCTTAGTGACAGGGAGTGGCACCGATTTATTTATTTATTTATTTGGTCCAGAGCAAAGGCTTATTATTGACTGTTTCTAGCTGACAACCTGTACAAAATGTGCCACTACAGCATCATTGGCTTCCCAGCAGCCCACAGTGCAACCCTGGTGACAGCTCTTGTCCATGCCTTGTTCCAGCTGCTGGATCTGCCTGGCTTCCTTGTAACAGCTGCATTTTAACAGCGTGCTCCAAACAAAACACACACATATTTTCTCCAGTGTTTAGAGGTCTGATTTGCTCCATGACTTTAAATTTATTCTGTGTTTTAAAATACAAAAATAAAATAAGGAGCAAAGTAACCAGCAGAAATCTTGCTAAGTATCTTCCTTCTGCCTCATTCTTGGGCTGAAATCCTAGGAATGGAAGAAGGATTTGCTCTCCTTCCCTCTGAGTTTCCTGGCCTTGTATCCCATTAATATTCCTTTCCACACCTGGTGTGTGCATTTCATCAGCTTTTGAAGATCACGAGGGAATGTGTATGACCACAAACAAAAGGAAAAGGGTGAAATCCTGGTGAGGGTTTCACGTTGGTGTATGTAAATCTTTTGGGGGGGTTTATCACCAGCTAATTGACCGAAGAGAGGATGACCTGTACTTCATTTTCTTACACCTTTCAGATTCAGCAAAAGGGAGGAGCTCAGGGTACCCTCCTGCCTCCCTCTTCAAAAAGAAGGAAAAAAATAAATAACTGTTTTTTCTGACATCACGGATTCCACCAAGCAAATACTGAATGTATTTGGGAGAACCTGTGTCTGCAGGGTTTCACACACAGCCTCCTGCAGGAGCCAGGTGTGCACGTGCAGGTGCTGGATCTGGGTTCTCACACACCAATTTTAAGTGCAGCCCCAGTCCCTGGTGGGCTGACAGGGGTAACACAGAGCCTCTGCAGCCTGTTGTACTCCAGATGCCTGTCAGACCTGCCTCATGACAGGCACTGTATAAATGTGTACCTTTTGCACTCCCTATGTGCTCATCCCCTGTCATTCCTGCTAAATATTCCCAATTCTGTGGGTGCTGGCTTGGTTCAAAAGGTCCTGGGGAAGCTTGCTGCTTTCAAATACCTACAGAGAACTTTTGAATCGGAGGCAAATGCAATTCCTATTATTTCAGGCACACCTAGTATACGTTTCCAAGCCCCAAGATGCAGCATGGCTCCCAGGGATCACTGGAGTGCCTAGAAAGCCAGCAGGCTGAGCACTGACAGGAATTAGTGGTTGGAAAGGAATATATATAATTTCCATGCAAGTTTTATACCAGTGCAGTACATGAGCCAAAGCACAAACCACCTGCACATCCCACTGCCCTCGGGCGTGCCTTGCACTAGGACCAGAAGGGTGTGGAACACATTTAGAGATGCAAAGCCATTACTCCTCCCATATGGTTTATTGAGGATCTCAGTTTCCAAAGCATGAGTAGCAGTGAGGCCCATTATTCTTTCCAGCATGCAAAAGGCACAAGAAAGTCATCAATGTGATTCTGTGCAAAGTGTCCCTAAGAAAACACACAGCGAGGAAATGACAGGAAAGAGCCCCCGATGGAAGAAAGCCAAAGCGCCTTCAGGAAAGTGCTGAAAAGTTCTGAAAATGGTTGTACTTTTTCAGAGTCCAAATATGCTCAGTTGGTGAAAGATGCTTCGCAAATCCGTGAAAGAAAACTCAAGAGACAGAGCCAAAAGGCTTAAAACAATAATCTCCTTCATGTGCCAAAATTCAGGATGAAAGTCAAAATGATTTATCTCAAGAAAAAAGTGCGGCAGTTAAAGACAGACATTAAATTCTTTAAAAAAAAGCCCACCAAAACCAGACGTAGAAAGTGGATACATTCTAAGAGCAGCTCAATAAAAAATATTCCTTTTAATGAAAATAATTTTTAAAATGGATACTTGAAGAACAGAACTCCACCTTGACTGTGACCAGCTACTGCACCCTGCTCCCAGGAAAGCCTCCAAGCACGACAACACAAACGCCTTCTAGAAGAAGAAAGTCCCCATTACCTGCATGTGTGAAAATGTGGCCAGTGAACTATTTGGAAACACAAACGCACAGGACCAAGTATCCTAGTCCCATTAGTCAACTTGGGTGTTGGGAAGCCTCCTGGGATTCCTGTCTCTCCCACTGGAGCTGCTGGAGGTTCCCGGTGGGCACGGCTCAGCCCTTGAACCCTTGAGCCTCTCGCTGGAGTTGAATACTTAAACCTAAAAAAGGCATTTACAAGTTGACGCTTTTTTGTTGTTGTTGTTGTTGTCTTATTTCCTTGCAGTATAGGTTTCTACTTCTAGACTATGGAATGTTACATTAAACAATATAATTATTCATTACCTTGCTTCAAATTTCATTACAGTTACTGAGGCTTCATCATAATTTCACACAGCACAGAGACACCAAACTAAACACCAAGCAGTCAGCACTAGATGTATTTTTTCTTTAAGTACCAATAAGCAAAATATCCCATTCCCCCCAGAGATCCCATCAGGAAGGAGGCTCCAAGGAAGGAGGGAGGTTTCCGCTTGACCAGCCTGAAGGCATTGGGTACCACTGCAGAGAGGAGCGTGGTGTGTATGTCTCCCAAAACTTTCCTGAAGGCGAAGCGTTTCTGTATCCTGTCAAAGAAGGACTGTAGGTTAGGTCTGCTGCCATCTTCCCAGTATTTCTTAGAGAGTCCCAGAAACTTGAGGCGGTGCAGGGTGGCTCCTAACAGGACATCGGCCAAGGTAAAGACGCATCCGCAGAGCCAGAGTTCACACTTCTGCCCTGGAGACAGGAGAGACAGAGCAAAGGTAAGAATCCCTTGGGTGGGCACCTAAAATCTTCCTCAGAAGGTCCACATAGGCAGGAGCATCTGTATCAGATCTGGGGTGTTTTTTCTGAGCTCTTTGATGGGCCAGGAGCTCAGAGCCCATCTACCAGGTTACGTGATGGAGGGTATGGGGGTGCCAAAAGCTGAGAATAGGAGATGGTAATTCATAGCTCGTGTGAATATACAAATTACTGGCTGTAAAGTGGCTCTGCTGCCTCTCCCCCAAGACAAGAGCAGCAGGAGATGGCATCCTCCTGTACCCAGGATGTCCCTGGAAAAGAGCCCTTTGCCCCCCTCGAAGGCAGATGCAGTGTAGTGACCTCTGCTGCTGTGCCAGTGCTCAGGGAGAGCAGCAGTGTCTGCCCTTGGCTGCACCAGGAGCTGTTTCAGGAGTCTCACGTCAACTTGGCCTATTTTAGGGATGTGAGAAATCCTCAGGAATCAAAACCATTTGCTGGATGGCCTGACTGCTCTCCCTTGTGTGCTGCTGGGGAGGTTCTGCCTTTGTTCTCTGTCCTGTGCCAGGGACCCTGCTCCAGGACACCAAAACTGGCAGCACATTGGTGCCAAGAGCCAGGCTTTTGGGGAGACAGAGCTCAGTGTGAGTGCAGGACATGGAGAAAGACACTGAAGGGTTGAGAGCCCCTGATAATGGGTGATCCCAGAAATAACCCCACTAGAGACCCATCCAAAAATAAACCAAGCTGCTGTTGGGCTGGAAAAAACAGTTCCAGGCCAGGATATTGTTCAGCTCTCCCCCAGTGCCCTTTCAATACCAAGGAGCTGGGCTGGAGCTGAGGGAGATGAAAGAAGGTGAAGGTAAAAGAACATGAAAAGGGACACAAAAATCCACCCTCAGTCAGCTTTGCTCCAGATTCCTAATTCTGGGGCTCTTCACTGTCCTGTGGCTATTGTATCAGGAGAGAGAAGAGAGGCTCCAGTGTAGCACCCAGTGCAGGCACTGCTGCTGCAGGGCTGCCTGCAGGACCTGGCCGGGGCAATTATGGGTAATTAGCAGCCCTCATTTGTAGCTGCTTGGCAGCCTGCCTAACCCTGCTGGAGGCACTGCCCAAGTGTACAGATTGCCTGTGCCTAATTAGTCAATAAATATTTTCAGTGACTAATGACTTGTGGGGGTGCTGCAGCCGGAGCTCCTCGGCCGTGGTGGGGACCTTGTGGGTGCTTCTGCCCAGAGATGAGGGCAGCAGGACTGAGGCAGCTGCCCTCACTGCCAGGCACTGCTGCAGGTGAAGGAGAAAGCACATGTGAGGATGGTGACTTTGGGAGAGAGCTGTGATCCACCCCTGCCCCTCCTGGCTCCTCTTGCACCTCTGCTGAGCTCTGGAGCTCGGGGTGGGCTGCCCCAGCCCCTTGCCCCCCTGCCCAGGCAAAGCAGCTCCTCCCTCAGCACCCAGCGCAGCCCCAGCTGGGCTCAGCCTGTCCCAGCTGAACGGGGTGTCTGTGGCAGGGGTCTCCTGCTGCTCCTGCAGCACCTCCCACCCTCTCCCGCCTGCATCCCGGCAGCCTGGGCTGCGTGGGAGTGGAGCTGCTGCACTGCAGCTCCTGGGAAGCTGCCAGCGTGGTGATGGTGCCCACTGCTGAGATCCTGACCAGGCCACGGGCACGGCGTGGGAGTCTGGGGCTCTGGAGCAGAGGGCAGAAGCGGCACACAAGGACTGAAGGCACTGGAGCACCTGGGTGATGGCAACAGCAGCAGCAGCGATCCCTCTGCTCCAGGCAGCTGGGATGTCCTCCCAGGGCACCTCATTAGGCTGAATTCTGCTGTCCCAAGCCTCACACCGGTTAATGAGGGTGTTTGAGGACATCAGGGCAAGGCAGGATGCTGCTGTGAGCACATCAGGGCTCTTGGTAAATCCCCAGCCCGATGCCCTGCAGGGCCCGACCTTGGCACCGCCGAGGGCCCTCCAGTGTGGCCCCGAGAGTGACGCACGGCTCCCCAGGGCCGAGGCTGGCCCCGAGGGCAGGGGCAGCTCTGGGACCATCCCCTGATTAACTGTGCCTGGGCTCTGCTCTGCATCTGGCACTGTGGTGCTGGCAGCCCTGCCGGGGCCGGGGCTCTGAGCCCTGCCAGCAGTGGGGAAGAGAGGAGGAAGGACAGCGTCATCCAGGGGTGATGGCAGGACAAGTGCAGCCCAGCTGTGCCCAGGCACCCCTGACTGCCAGGGCTGCTCTTGGCAGGCTCCCAGCACCATGTATTTGATGTCAGGGATGGCTGGTGTCCCTCTGTCCCACCTGCTGGCATGTGACGCAGGTTCCATAAAGGCTCTCACCTCCAGAGCCCCTCAGATTCCTGGGTTTCCCTGCCTGTGCTCCTCTGGGATGTGCCACAGCCTGGTGATGTGAGGGGGCTTGCTGTGCAATCTCTGCCCTTTCAGCAGCCAGTGCTCCTCGTGGTGTAAGTGCCTGGGGCCATCCTGCTCCGTACTACACCCGACAGAGCTGGGGTAGAGGGCAGCTGCCATCACCCTGTGATGACTTTGGGACTCCCAACCAGCACCCATGAGGACAGTGGTGCAGAGGTGGTTTGCCAGAAGTTTGTAAGACCACAGCTGCAACAAGATCGGTGTACCTAAAACCAGGAGAGCCCAACAGCAGCCCCAGACCCACCAGTGGTTGCTCCACAGGAGTTGTTCATCAGGTACAAAGCTTTCTGGTGTTGCACCTCAGCCTCATGTGGAAAAACACCCCATAAACACAGCCCAGTGCCTACCTTGGTACTCCAATTTCCTTTTCTCCAGCTCAGCCTCAATCTGGTCTAGCACCATCCCAAGTTCTCCGAGGATCTTCTTCAAGTAGTTCACATTATCGTGCTCCAGGATCTTGGCCTGGGTGGAGAGCAGGGTTAGAATGGGGAATAAATGGATGCAGGGACACAAAGCATCAGGTTCCCATGGCAGGTCTATGGATCATGTTCCCAAACACCAGGGATGTGTGTGGCTTTGACCCACTCACCATGAGCTTCTTCTGCTTGGAGAGGTAAGGCTCAGATAGCTGTGGCTCCTCTTCATGGTCCAGCTTCATCAGATCTGTGGTGGCATTTGCTAAATGTCCTGGGGGGAGATATAGAGGCTGGGATGAACAGTGCCTGATAGCAAAACACCTCATCCTGCAGTCAAAATATTGCTGTAGCACCAAGAAAAAACACCCCAGAGAGCTAAAATGGGACAAATTCATGGCTTGCTGCTGTTTTGCTTCCACATCTGAGGGCATGTGGCTCTGTCAGCCATCCCATCCACTTGCATAGGGAAGTTCTGGCCCCAAGGTATGGCCAATCCCCCTCCCTGTGGAAAGTGCCAGCCTGGGAGTTTCAGGGGGAGTTTCAGTTCTTAATTTCCCCTGCTGGATTCATACTAGAGCTGCTGGAAGTTCTATCTGTTGCTTACTGTTTTAAGAACAGCCCTGAGCTTGCCCATGACCTGGCTCCTGCAGCTCCATCCCAGCAGGCTGAACCTTTGTGATGTCCGAGCTGGCTGCCCACAGTGTGGGCATTCAGAGCAGTGGGGCAGGATGGGGCACAGGGGGAAGTGCTTCCTCCTGGGTGAAGCTGTCCCACTGTGGCTTGGTGTCCAGGGACACAATTCCATGGTGTGGAGCCCATCATGAGCATGGGAGAGATGCTCACCCTTCTGTCTCTCTGAGCACAGGGAGGATGGGAAGGGCTTCATGCAAGGGAGCTAAAGGAGGGAAAGGAGCAGAGAGAAAGGAAGAAAGGAATCCTAGAGGCAGAGTAACACCTAAGGGATGGCATAAGTTACCCAAAGTTGGGCTAATATCTTCTAGCCAGGGACCATCTGTCTTTCCTCCCTTGTTCCCTCCAACAAGAGAGGCCTTGGCTCTGCCAGAGTGCTGGTGTGGGAGCTGCCAGGGCTGGCTGGGGTGGGGGCCAGCAGCAGGCTGTGCACTGCCATAAAATGCTGAAATTCCCTATTTTCTGCCATGAGCTTGTGCTTGCTAAGGCTGCCAACCAGCTCTCCTGGGGCTGCAACTCAGATGGAAACCTGGATATTATCCTGATTTCATTCCCCTCAGGAGAGCCTGGAACCTCAGTTCACCCTCTCCTTGGGACACAGCTACACTGATTTCCCTGGGCACCCACTGCAACAGAAGGTGTGCTGGGCAGGAAGGACACCCTCAGCCCATGGACCTGCTTGTACCCCTCCAATGGCTTGGGAAAAATGCCACCAGTGATAAGGTTTGGACAAGGAGATGTGCTCAGAGACCTTGGCAGGGTGCTGGGGAGCTGGTGTGAGGCACGTGGGGGCTGAAGCCACCACAGCAGCACCTTTGGGGAAGGGATGGGCTCTGGCCTACGTCAGCCCAAGGTCTGGGGGTGGAGGTGACACTTGGTGACATGGGGAAAGCTGTCTGTGACGGGTGTCAGCAGAGGCAGGGCAGACCACAAGCTACACCTCAGGAGCTGCCTTTCTCTTTGTGCACAAGTGCATCCCACATCAGCAGGACCATCTGGGACCCAGGCAACTGAAGGGATGGGGGTGGGAACAGTGTTTTCCATGGGTTCAGCTTGGGGCTGGAGCCTAAAGGAAGGGAGAAACCTGGGACATGCCAGTACCCTCCCGACAAGGTCGCTTTTCTGGCGAGGAATTCTCCCTAGGAGCAATCCCTGCCATTGAGTTATATTAAGCATCGTCAATGTTTCATGAGCACTTGAAGGTCAGGTACACAGACTTATGCCGATTCATCCACTGCCTGCAACTCAATCTGGCTGCACTCTCCTGCCTTTGCCCTTAGAGTTGTTGGAGGGAGAGGGGCAAATTCCTGTGCCCCAGTAAGAGCTGAGGAGAAGTGTGCATGGCCCGCGGGAGCCCAGACACCCCCTGAGACAGGAGGTCTCTCTAGGATGCCTGCAATTCCCAGATCAGCTGTGCTTTGCCATTTCCCAGCTCTGTGCCTGCCTGCTTTGGTAGAAAGGGAAGATGAGCAGGAGCACGGTGGCTTGGCCGGGGTGTGGAGCCTAAAGGAGCTGGGGAGCCCCGGGCAGTCCCGCAGGAAAGGCGACTTACTGCGGATCTCAGTGGTGGCGTACTTTGGGATCATGGAGTCGGTGGTGAGCTCGGGGTGCAGGATGCAGCCGTGCGTGTAGGCGTCCATGGGCAGCGAGTCCAGCAGCTCCCGGTACTGCAGCACCCGCGAGTGCAGCAGGCTGCCCGGCTCGGGGATCAGCTGCGGCACGTTCTCTGCAGGGCAAAGGCAAAAAGCACTCGTTAGCTGCTCGTTAGCCTGCTCCGGACAGCTGAGACAGCAGCGCTGGCTGAGGCACAGCGTTCACTCAAATCTCTCACACTCTGCCCTCTCCCGCCCTGCTGCCCATCCCGGCCAGGAGTGCAGCCAGCCCATGGCACGGGATGGGCAAACCCGCAGGATCACAGGGAATTGTAGGGATGTCATTACCCAGCCCTGCAGCCCTCATGTTCCCTGGGATCAGTGCAACCACAGCCTCTGAATTTGTACACTCTAATTTCACACCTCTTAGAATGGCAGAAAAATCTTCCTGGTCTGCAGAAAAGAGCTAAAATATGAGGATTTGAGTTTGGGATCTCCTGAGATATGTATTCTTTACTCCAGCGGCAGTGAGGTACATCATTCTCTTGGGCTTCCTTGAAAATCCCAAAAATGTGCAATTGGAGCAGATGACCAAGGAGCCCAGTGTATCTTCCCTCCAGGCTCAGTGTCTCAGCTGCAGGAACATCCCTTGCCCTCTGCTCCTCCCTGCCTTGTTGGGTTTTAATCACTTTCCATGGATGGTGCTTTGCATCGTGCCTTTTATTACANTTTAAGGGACCATAAATGTTTACAGTGTCTGCAAGAAGCAGCTCACAGGTAGTGAGTAAATCCACCAGCAGGACTCTGTTGTACCCTCTGAGCTCTCCAGTGTCTTCACCTGAGCTGGCAGAAGGACTTTGGCAGATGTGACCAGTGCAGCCCCTTGTTCCAGGGCCTGCAGTGAGAGCTGTGCTCTGCCCAGCCCTGCTGCCCATGGCCCATGGCTGCAGGCACGGCACTGCCCGCCTGCCAGGGATCTTGCCTTGCCATTATCATGCCTGCTGGTGTCCATGGCTGCATGAGAAGCAGGCAAATTTTGGTACCTCCTGTACTGGAACTCTCCTCATGGCTCTGACCCAGCCTGTCCCTGCTGGAAGGCTCCACAGAGTTGTTCCCACAGACAGGCATCAGTGTCCCTGTCCCCTGAGCAAGGGGAGGTTTGGGTGGCTTCTCCCTGCTCGCTGCCTGGGCTCCAGCTCTCAAAGTGGGCATTTTCCACCCAAGAAAAGTGACCAAATGAATGAAACAATAACTGACCCATACCTTGTGTGCTCCTTCCACAGGGCTCCTGGCCAGCACCCAACAGGCTGGGGCTGAGGCTGGGCACATCCAGAGGCTGGGAACAGCCCCACCCCACAGGAAGATGGAGCAACCACAATGAAATAGTGGCTGGCCACTAGCCTATGTCCTTTAGCACATTCCAGGGAGGTTTTTCATTGGGATGGCTTGATTTGCCTTTACATGCCACAGAAACCTGCACACAGGGGCTGCTCTTGCACTCCATGGCTGTGCAAGGGGGTGCAGACTTTGGAGAACACTCTTGCTTGGAAGAAATATTGCCCTGGTCAATCCATCAGTGGTTTTGGGCACTGCTGGGCTGTGTCCTAGTGAGAAGCACCCTCAATGTGGCTTATTGGTACTATTCACTGCCATTTGGGGGAAGAAAATAATTTATCCACACACCATCCTTTACAGATAGCTGGCCCCCAGTGTGTAGAGGCAGCTGATAAAGGCCATGCTCTTAGCCCAGGGGAAAACACAGCTCAGTAAAAATACCTTGTAAAGGCCTTTTCAAACTCTACACATTTCTGCAAGGTGGCTGATTTCCCCTCAGATCAGCACTGCCACATCCTGGTCATGCTTTTGGCAGCTGCACTGCTGGCTGAGAGGATGGAGCAGAGCATGGAGCAGGGAGTGGTGCTCTGGGCCCTCTTTCCTGGAGCTTCCTCTCACTATTTCTCAGCAAAAAGGTAAGAAACTGCACCTGGCTGGAAAATCTCAACAAGAGGAGTTTCCCAGCGCTCGGACAGCTCTGTGTCCCTCTCCTGCTGGGGACAGCCTGTTGTCACATATGTCAGACCACCTGCCCTTCGCAGAGACCCGGTGGAGTGGTGCAGGGACTGACACTCCCTTGATGTCCCTTGGTGCTGGGGCTGCTGCCAGGCAGGAAAGCAGCTGCCATTCCCTAGGAGCTGCTGCTGGTGTGGGATTCTCCTGACGGAGCCATCCCTGCTGCCCCACTGGTGAGGGAGCTGCGTGCCTCCCCGGGGCCGGGAGAGGACAGCAGCTGAGCTGGCGAGGCGCCCTTGCTTCGGCAGCTATTTTGAGATGTTTTTTGATGTCTCTGTTGCAAGGGGATGGATGCTGGGGCGAACATCGTGATGGCAAAGCCCGAGATCCCTGCTCAGCTTTGAATCCTGCCTGGTGGGTGTCCCAGCCCAGCAACCCCCAGGATTGGGGGAATGAGGGTGAAGGGCTGTGAGATGCCAGGGAGAGGCTGCTCACCACGGCTGCTGAGCAAAGCTGACTTTGAGCTCTGTCTCAGCATCCCGGTGTGCCAGGCTCAGCAGGTCACTGCCTGCAGACCTGCTCTGGGGGGAACAAGAGCTTCCCTCTCCTGGCTGTCCCTACCTCTGCCTTTGTGTCACATCATCCTCCCGTGGTCCTCAGCACCGTTGGCTGGTTTTGACTTTAAAGAGGCACAGCAGGGTCCCCTGCCCATGGCCCAGGAATCCTCGAGGAAGCAGGGAGAGGGGAGCAGCTTAAATTCACCTTAAACTCAGCTTAAACTCACTTTCTCTCGGCAGAGGCACTCACAGCCCCTTCATACAACTACCCAGGGCCAAAGCACAAATGTGCCTAAAGTCAGAAGTGTTCCCATGGGCTGTGCCCCAGTGGGGGCTCTGGTGAAATGCCACCATGCACCATGGGGACTGAAAGAAATTGTCTGGTTTGAAAGTGTGACTTCCAGGACAGTTTCTGTCCTGGAAGCTGCCACACCGGTCAGATCCCTCCAGCAGGGGATTTCTGCTGGAAATTCTTCAATTTCATGGGAAAACATAGAAGTCTGTGGAGGGCCGGTAGCTTGCCGATCTTCTGGGGTGAAGATGAAATTTAAAGGATAAAATGGATTTGTTTAGCAAACAGAATCCGGACTAGACACGGATTTCCTCTGAGGCACAGCCCAGCCTTGCATTACCTCCCGTGAAGTTCTTCTCCATGTAGTCGATGATCTGGTTGTAGTCGCTGATGATGTTGTCCCTGTGGATGATGACAGGCACCTCCTCGCCCAGGTTGAGCCGCATGAACCAGGGCTCCTTGTGCTCCATCAGGGGCATGCTGACGTCCCGCTCCTCGCAGGGCAGCCCCTTCTCTGCGATCACCAGCCGCACCTGGGGCAAGAATCACGGGAGAGAGGGCTCAGCCCCACGCACAGAGCTGGTCTCCAGTCCCTCCTATCCCATTACACCCCCAGAGCCTTCCCTAAAACTTAAACCTGCCAGGACCACACGCTTGCCCTGAAAGAAGCCAAGCAGCTGTTGCCATGGGACAGCTGCAAAATCCAGGCAGCCACGAAAGGATTTGTTTTCCTGGCAAAAAGGGGACACACAAAGCCGTCCTATCTTCTCAGAATCATGGACTATCCTCCCTGGTCCTGGTGGCCTGTGTGACAGGCAGAGGAGCTGGAGGGCTGAGAGCAATCCCTCAGCAGTGGGTGGAGGAAGGCAGGAGCTCCCCAGCTGGGGGAGAGTGAGTGATGCTGCTGTGGATCCCAGCATAGCCCGGCACATACCTGAGGAGGAAGAGGAGGAGGGAGAGGAGGAAGCAGAGGCTGCAGCAGTGTTATGCCCTGCACATGCAGCCAGTGAGTCCTGCTGTCTGGCTGAAGGAGACCTGGGTGCTGACTCAGGTATGTCCCACTCTCAGGAGTGGACTCTGGCTTTACCAGCACGTTTTGAGCAGGTGAAGTCTCTGTTCTGTGGGAAACTCCAGGCAGCCCCTGTGACCCTGCACAGCATTCCTCCTCCTCCTCCTCCATGCTGACATCAGTTTGAGGGCATCACCCAGCACCCTCACACCTCTTGTGTCAAACCTGCTGCCTCCCCCTTCCCCTGCCCTCCTCCAGCCCTGGGCCTGCCAGCAGCACTGCAGGAGTGGCACGCACAGGTCTCAGGGGTGGGAAAGGTGAGTCCAGCCTTGCAGAGGGGCAGGAGGAGGCAGGGGTGAGGCTGGATGCGGGACACCATCACCATCCCATTCCAGTCACCAGCCCTCAGGGCTGATCCTGCTTCTCTGCTCTGTGCCTGAGACAGTGTTGAATACACACTCAGGGATGGCATTTTAGGCTTCTGGGTTATAAAACCTGACTATTATGAACTAAGTATGTCAAACACAAAAAAACCAACCCCACGGGGGATGTGAGAAAGCCATGATTTACAAAACCGCTGAATGAGGGAAAAGTACTTGTTTTCATCCAACTAGCAGCAGCTAAAATCAAAATTTAACATATAGAAGCATTTCTGTGAGTACTTCAGTGTTCCCGGGGAATTAGTCATTAATTATTCACAGGAGTGGCAAGTTAATTTTGTCTTTTAAAGTCAAACAAGAGAAAGCCTGCGTTCCTCAACTGCAACTCGCTCCTGGCCTTTTCCTCTCAGCTGATAAATAAACCTCAGCCAGTGCCACCTGGGATACCCAGCCCCAAGCTCCCTGTGCATCCCTGTTCTGCTATCAGGAGCTGATGGCCTGGCAGGAGGCAGCCCAGGCTCTGCCTGTGCCTGAGGGCGAGGGGAGCCCCTGCCAGCACCCCAAAGGGGGATCCCAGGCAGGGGTGACAAAACATTCCTGGGGCATTCCGCGGGGAGCTGGGCACGAGCATCCCCCGGCAGTGCGGATCCCGAGCCCGCCAGTGCCGGGGCCGACCATGTGCGGCCACCGTGCTGCATTGGGCATCCTCCCTCCTTTGTGTCTGCTCGCAGAACGGGCACCGCTGCCCCGGCCTTGCCGCCGGGCTGTGCAGCTCGGGGAGGCCCTGGCACCGGGCAACTTGGTGTTCTGCCACCCACCCCTCCGAACAGCCCATTCTCCGTGTGGTATTAATGGCTTAGGAATGATGGGGACTTTGGGGCCGGGGGAGAAGGTTGGGTTCCCTGCACAGCTGCTGTGCTGCGAAATGAGCGTTTACTATTGTCTGGAAAAAGGGATTTCTTGCTGGGGCACCCCGGGAAGAGAATTTCCAGGGCACTGCTGCAGTGTGAGGGGTGAATCATCGCTGCGTGCCGGGTCCGGGATCCTCTCCTGGGCACCAGCCTGGCTCGGGGCTGCCTCTCCTCTCGCAGCAGGGTGGTCCCGGGCCCGGCTCTGCCTTTGTCTGCGCTGCCGGCCACGCCAGTGTCGGGCTGGCAGCGAGCACAAAAGCCGAGGCGGCTCCCGGTGCAAGCCGCGATCCCAAAGCAAAGGCAAGATTTGGCTGAGCCCCCCCATCCTCATCCCCGTGCCCGTCCCCATCCCCTCGCCAGGCAGATGCTGTTCAAAGGCACAAAGGTCCGCCTGGCCCCGCGTTGCTGCCCCGGGGCTGAGCCCCTCGCTCTCCCCCGAGCGCATCCATCCTCCCGAGGCTAAGGGATGCCCTGGCACCTGGAGGTGATTCTCGCCCGGGAGCCCGGCCGAGCGATTGTTTTCTTTACCTTTTGTGAGCTGAAAGACTGCGTCCAGTGGTACAGAACCAATCTGTCCTGGGATTTGAGAGCGGGGTCCGTCGGGTCGTGATTTTCCTCCCCTTCCGTGGATTTCCCCGCGTTGTTCTCCAGCGCCGAGATGGGCCACCAGCTGCAGTTGGTGGGAGTAACATTATTGGGAGTCGCCATGACAGCGAGCGAGCGAGCGGGAGAGGCTCGGGGAGCGAGCGGCGCTAGCCCAGCATCACATGCGCTCCTGGCAGCCGCGGGGCAGCCCCGGCTCCCGGCCGGGATGGGCAGCGCGGGCGGTGGGCGCGGGGTCACGGCAGCGGCTGGCGGCGCCGGGGCTGGGGGTGGGCTCGCAGCGCGTCCCCGCTCGTGGCGGGGCTCCCACGGAAACGTGCAGGCATCGCTTCCACACAGGAGTCAGCAGCGGAGCCTCCTGCCTGCCTGCCTGCTGTCTGCCGGCTCGGCAATCCGGGGCAGCTCCAACCCCTCAAGAGCATTTTTCAGCAGAGATTAGGATTTTATTTTTTTTTGGGCTGTTTTAGATATGGCGGATGCGTAATAAATAGCCACAGTGATGGACACTGGGTTTAGAATGCCTAGTAGGTGTCGTGCCTGCCTTGCAACCCTCACGGAAAGAAGCAGCAATGGCTCTTTAAAGGTATTCAGTTATTTTTGGAGAGCACAAATTAATTTCTGCCTATTGGGTGTTATGTAGCCCATATAGGGGCAGAGCCCAGGAGCCTTTGGTGTGTACCAAAGCCCAGGGTGTCTGCCCAAACTGGACTGAGCAGGCACAGCTGGGGGTCACTTCCCGAATTAGCAAGGTGTGTCACAATTCCAAACTGGCCAGGAGGCTTGGAGAACATTGAGGCTTCTGGAGCTGCTGCTGCCCAAGCCCTATGAGCACCACCCAGAGGCGTGTAGGCATCTGAATACAGTGACCTGGACATCTGGACTTGTGCTTTATGACCCTTGGCTTTGTCACACCCTATCTCCGGCAATCTTGGAGCCTGGAGATAATTTCCCACCCTTGGAACTATTGCCAGTGCCAAGGGATTAAAGCCACTCCAGTTGGGGGTGTTGTAGGGGCAGGTTCTGGCAGGATGGGGCTGTGCAGGCACAGGGACCAGCCTGTGTCTCGGGGCTCTGGGAGGGCTTTCAGTGTGCACCACTGGGGCTGGTGAGGATAGAAACAGGAAGGTTTGGAAGAGCTGGTTTGAGTGGGGAAACTGAGGCACACTTCACCCAAGAGTCCTGGGAGGGACCAGGGCCAAACAGGTACCCAGCTGCATAAATACAGTGCAAGGAGCAGTTTACCAGGGACTGGGAAATGAAAATGAATTATTTGGTGCTGTGACATTCTGCTCCTCAGGGTGTGCAGGAAGGTGGTGGCAGGGGTGAGGCTGCGAAGTGCTGTGCTCTGCCCTGGCTCCTCCTTGTTCTGTTCTCTCCCCCCGTAGGCAACAGCCCCCAGTAAAAACCTCTCTTGCCAAGTCCCTGAACCGGCCTCTGGGTCACCCACAGGGACAGGCTCTTGCTTGGCCTCTGCTTTGGGGCTGCAAAAACGAGGGAAAATTGAGCTTCGAAGAGCTGGCACCCTCACGCAGCATCACCCTGCCCTCTGCTCCGCAGCCTGCCCTCGCTGCAGGCGCCTTTGGGGGCTCCCTGCGCCCGACGGGGACGCGGAGGGTGCAGAAAAGGCGGGGAGCAGGGTGAGCTGTTCTGGCTGTCCAGAAGGCCCCATCTAGTGGTACGTGTTGTGATGAATGACTGCTGCGCCCTGGGCGGTAAAACATGACAGCTTGGTGCATCCCTCCGGGTCCTGCGGTGCCTCTGGAGGGGCCTGTTTATCTGGCTGGGGTTTGGCTTGCTGAACTGAGCAAGGCTTCAAGGGCATGAGGAGTGCCAGCCCCCTTTAGGGGTGCCCTGACCTTGTGTGACCTTGAGATCATCCTCAGCTCTTCAGCACAGCCCCCCTGAGTGCCAGAGGGGCCGGCGTGGGGCTGCCCCGTGGATGCTGTGCCCTGGAAGAGCCCTGGCAGGAGGTGCCATCGGAGCAGGACTGTGGCTGCTGGCACTTGGGAAATACCGAATCCAGGGGAGGGTCTCACCTCAGAGCTGATGCAAAGGTTACAGAGATGAGAGAACAGGAGGATGGAGCCGATCACGAGACTTTGCAGGCACAGAAGAACCCTCCTGTTTTAGAAGGAGAGGGTGGAAAACAGGCTCTAGAAACAGCTCCATTGATTTTTTTTTTCCCGGTGGCCTGATTCAGTGTCTGCCAATGTAAAGCTCAGCTCGGATTCGATTTGGCTTCTGTAAGGCAAGAAAGAAATGTCATTGATCCAGGGTGCCCTTCTGCATCCTGCTTCAGTTTAACTAGTCCTGAAACTAGAGGGACAAGGACTTGGAAAGGGCTGGGAGTGGGGAAGCTGCTGGAAAACACCCAGGCTGGGTCTGCTGAGATAGGAAGTAGGGGGTTGGGATCTGATTAGAGGAAAGTCATGGGAGCACTGCAAGTCCACTGGTGCTTTCTCAGAACATTTCAGACATATTCTGTACGTTGGCTGGGAACAGATCCTAGAGCATCCACACACAGAAAAAATCCCCCAGGCTTGTTGGGGCAGGTACAGCAGCAGCTGGGAGCAATAGGGCTGCATTCAGCACTGTTTGTACCAGGGCATCTCTACTCATCAATCAAGCTAAAGGTGCTGTGCAGGCATTCCCAGAGAAGATGCAGTTTTCCAATAAATCCTGAGGTTTTCAGCAGGCAGCAAAAAGAAGTCACTGCGTTATCAGAGTGATATGGGTGAGCTGAACTGAGAATGTTTTGATGGAAACAATAAGTTTGGGCCTCTCTTAGGGCCCATCATTCACCCCCAGGGGTTGGTCTGTGCTGTGCAAATGTCAGCAGCAATGTTCCAGTACATTTGCTGCAAACCTCACAATTGCAGTCAAGAACCAAAATCCCTGCCCTTGCTGTGCCACAGGCAGCACTAGATGTGCTTAAACACTAGCAAAAAACAGGGCTTCAGGCAGAAAAGAAAACAACTATTATCTTTTTTCCCCTTTTCCTTCCTCCTTCACTGGCAGGTACTCCAGTCCTCCACAGGAAGGACGCTATGGAAGTGTGCCCTCACAACCTGCTCCCAGGCTTTTCCCTCCCACCTGGAGTTCTGGCAACCTGAATTCTCTTCTCAACCCTGTTTCAGGGTGGATCTTGGACTAGTTTAACCTCCACGATTTCCCCAGCTCCTCCTCCCTCCCTGCACACAGCAGCTCTGTGGCAGTGTCCTGCTCCACAACTGGAAACGTGCCCTTCCAGCACGGCCACCCCGTACTGGGTTTATGTAACACCAGCCCAGACACTTCCTGGGGTTCTGCACACTTTAGTAAAGAGCAGCACAGCAGAAACTGCCCCAAGGTGACCTTGACCAGGCTGCCACTCCACATTTCTACAGAAGGGCCCTGCTGTGCCTCCTCGGAAGGCTCCAGATGCAGAGAGGGGTGGGCACAACCAGCACCAGGCTGAAATAACCATTTTTGTGCACGTGGAAGAGCTGTGCCTCAGCTTCACAGGCACGGACTCTGGGTCAGCACTCACCAAGAGGCAGGGAGACTGCTCAAAGGGGAAAACCCTCTGTCTAGCAACAACTCCCGTGGTTTTAAAGAGGGCACAGAACCAAAACATGAATATAAATAGGAAGCAGAAACACCCTTCAAAAAATAGCAGCAGCAAAGATAACTGGTGCTAAATATTTATGTTCCAAAGGAAAGTACATATACCAGATTTTCTGTAGGGAGAAAGAATGGAAAGTGGAGAAATCCCAAATTGTGTGTGGGTATTGTAGGATAGTGCTGGAAGGGGGAGGCGAGATGAGAAAATGTAGAAATCAGTTACATTTAATTTGAGTAAGAGCGAATATTGCATGCTAAATATACGCATGAAACTTAAGAGCAAAATTTCTTTTAGTTGTATTCTTTTTTGATTTATTTGGATTTTAAATCTCAGCTTCCTGAACTTTTAGGGATGATGAGAATAAAATCTACAGTGATTATCATCTGCAATGTCTCAGTCATTGCCAGCACAGAATACAAGGCCAACTGTCCACATCTGCTTTTCAGCTATTTTTACACAATTGCTTGTGACTCCTTGCATTGCTGACCACTCATTTTTCAGCATGTAAGTAAAAATTACAGTACTCTACTCAGACACAGTCATTGAGCATGTACAGCTGACACTGAAACAAGAATTTTGTTAGGTTTTTTTAAATAAAAAAGTCTCAAGAGAAGATAAATGTAAGTCAAATTATTCAGACTTTAAGTTGCTGGGTTTTGACAAACATTTATTAATGCAAGTCTCGGCAACAGAATTTTTTATTGCAGTATTTTCAACCAGCAGGAATGTCATAGCTCTACAGCACAAAGCCAGGATGATACACACGTCTTGTTCACCCCCTTTCCACCCCACTTTGTGTATCAGATGTGCTCAGAAACATCCTGTAAAGATGGTTCCACCCGCTCCACTTCTGAGACTGCACAGCCCAAAAAAAACTGGTAGCCTGCTTCACTTCCCCCTAAATTATTCCATCTGTAAAGCACAAATAACAAAATATATTTTTACTTCTAAGAGCTTCACTTATCTGCAGAAAAATAGAACTGCTTAAGAGTGAGCAAGTTAGGGTCCAAATAGACACCCGCACGTTCTGGACCTCCCAAAAAATTTGTAAGGAAGCATTCACAACTTGATCCAACTAAAAAAGGAGCCAGCTAGTGTTCAAGGAAAGGAGATTCATCCTATCCAAAATGCTGAAAGCCTTCTCATCCTTCTCTCTAAAGCAGGATAAGGAGGATGGAGCTGTAGCTGTGAAACTTTTCTCTAAGTACTGAGATACATTATGAATGAACATTCCAAACACTTCAAAATATCAGGAAAAAAAACTAAAAAGTTTTTTGGTTTTGTTTGGTTTTTTTTTCCAAAACATAGTGAAAACAGCATACAGAGCTTCAATATCCACAGCACAAACCAAAAACCAAACAGAGCTCATTTGATCTAGAGTGCTTTTGTTAAGGTATCCAGAGACTTTAGTGCATTCTTTTTAGAACTAAGCTCAGAAACTATATTTAATTTTTTATTTTATTAGAAAACTAAACTGTATGAGGCAAAGAAACATTTTCATCAAACACACAACAGTGAAAACATGGCACTGACAAGGCAATTAGCCCAACCATTGTAACAAACTCTGCTTCAGGATTCCCTATTGCTTACAGTCAAGTATACATCATCTCCGCCATGTGAGACATTTTCTTGGGAATATACAAGTAGTACTCCATGTACCCCGAGAGATCTTCAATAGTCACATCATCCACAAAGGCTCGAGCTTGCTCAGAGCAAGACCTGGGAGAGCTTGCTGAGGCTGCCCCAGAGGGAGCTCTGTTCTGGAGGGAGTGGCTGTGGACTCCCAGGACAGCTTTCTCACACTCGGACAGGACGCTCCGCAGGCCGGAGAAGGAGTACACCTCCATGGTGCACCACTGCTGGCACTGGCACTGCCTGTCCCTGCAAGGGCACTGCCTGCCCTTGCTAAGCATGGATAAGGACTGGAAATCTGAGGTTTGCTTAGAACACAAGCTGTTCTCAAAGGAGGAGGAGAGAGCAGGGCAATTCTCCCCCTGCTTCTGCAAAGGCTCTTTGGCGGTGAAAGCTTCCAACGGTTCAGTTCTGTCGTCGCCGGCCTCGAGGTGAGAATCCTGCCCGTCCTTCGTACCATGTTCTGCTGGGACAAAAACATCTGAGCTGATGACACCCTTCGAAGTGTCTGCCTGGGGTTTGTGTTTCAGCTGGCTGTTGGCTTTCATGTTGCAATAGGTGAACTTGGGAGGGTGCAGGACCGGAGACTTGGAGCGCCGGCGCCGCGGGACCCTTGCCGATCCTCGGGAAGGCTTTCTCACACACCTGCAGGGTTCAACAGCAAGTGGGTAACTCCAGAATCTACTCTACAGCTCAGTAAGCTCTGAAATGTGATTAAACACATCTTACAAGATTGTTTTTCTGGTTGGGAGTACCAGATGACTGGTCACTTACAATCTCTGACACAAACCGTGGAGGACTGAAGAAATTCGGGTTCCCCAAACAAAGACATACAAGGAACCCTTACTTGAGGTGCTTTCCCCCAAGTCTTCTTATTCAAGGTGCTTCCCCCCAAATCTTCTGCATTAAGCAGATGATAGTCTGTCATCCCAAAATGAACTGTAGTGCAGAACCTGCATCAGCTGGAGCTGCTGGCAGTCACACTGCATATCCAGGTACTTCAAAAACAATAAAAGAACCCAAGAGTAAGGTGAGAGGTGGTTGCAAAGGTTGAAGACTTGAAGAAAAGTACTACTGATGAAATCAACAGAAAAGAAAGTTTTGGGAACCCTCTCCAAAAGAAGATGCAATATTGTTTTTTTAAAGACTTTATGAAATCTCCTTAAGAACAACACACCAGTTATGGAAACATTTTGTGACAGAAAGGAAAGATATCTCGAAGCAACTAATTAACAACAACTCCCACTGAAAGCAGCCTGCAACTGTTGAAGCTGTCATGTTTTACCCATGCCACGCCTCCTTGGAGCTGCCAGTCTGCTGCTTGGCTCCATCCACGGCTGCTCTTGTCATCGTTCTGAGAATCGTCCCGTCGCCCACGGACAGAGCTGCAATACATCTGGGTAAAAAGGGAAATGCCACATCACAGAAATGCCTCAACATATGGCTCCAGGGGCCCACATTCAGCCTGTGTGCTTTGGATGCTCAGCTAAGCCCATCAAATTTGCTGCACTGACTCCCTCTGTAGTCAGTGGGTAGAAAACAGGGCCTTACAGAGATGCACCCCTTACTGCACTGGCCTCATCAAGTGGCTAAAGATAGGTGAGATGAAAGGAAAGGCAGCCAAAATGCCCAGAGGTTGATGTCATGCCCTATTTGTACTTAAATGACGCTTTAAAGGAATGTAAGCTCAGGTTCCAAACGTTCTTGTCAGACAATAGTCATTAAAGATAGTCTCCTGCTCCTCTGAAATGCACCATCAGGCACCTGGGGCCAGCAGGCTGAGGGGGAGTCGGTGGAAAAGTGGATGAAGTACAACAGGCAAGGACAAATTACTGATTTATCTAGTTCTCACTACATTTTTGAGATAAGCATGGAATGAAAAAAGCATCTGATCCTGGAGGTCTGGATGACAAACATAAATTCCTTAGCACATGAATCTTTATTTATAGTTATGGTGCTGCAGTTGTGATTTTGAACACAGGAAATTGTAAGAAATGAGGCTGAAATTCTAGTAAAGAGCCAAATACTCTGCCCAAAGTTGATCATGATGGATTAGTCACAAGATTTGAGCTGTTCACAACACATGCCTGCAAAACAAGATCTTCTTTATGCCTAAGATGTCATCAAGAATCAACCAGAAGCCCACACAGTCTGCCAGTGGTACTACATCAAAAGTGTTACGATTAATAATCATAGTTCCTTGATAGAGAACAGCTATTTTTTCCACATTGCTCAGAAGACCTCCTGAAGTAGAGGGAATGAGTAGCAAAGTAAGATATATTTCCACAGGCAGAGGAAGTCCTGAATTCACAGTGTTGAGCGCTGTGGGGATGAATTAACAAGGTAACACTGTCAACACAAAACTTCCTCTTGTGTTTGTAAATTTCCAAAAGACTTCAAGTGAACTGTCTCAGAGTGTTAGACTGCATAATTTTACCAGCTCTTACACTATATATTATCAGCACACCCAGTATCTTACTAAGTTTCTAGTGTAAGAATGTCTGCAGACGTTTTACTCCACAAAATGCCTTGAAATCAGAAATGCTCAGAGCTCATTTTTAGCTTGACCCTTCCCAGTGAGACTGAGCTCTCCAGCACACTCTGAGGTGCTGGTGCTCTTGTCCAGACGCCTTCTAAGCAAAATTTTGTGCACTAAATAAAGGCTTATAATGTGTCTGCAGACACCAGTGTTCAGAGGAACAGACAAACAAATTCTGCATCCCACCAGGTGACTACAGCTACAACAATTAAAAGTGGATTCACTGCTTTAGGTGAGTCTTTTTGTGTTTCCTTGCAGTCACTGTGTGATTTCAATTGAATATTAGTCAAAATTACTCTGTAATAAAGTACTGCTTTGCATATTAGACAGTTATAATTGACTGTATTTCATCTGAAGTGATGCAGTTCAGAGAGAGCCAAAAACCTTTCACCAAATGACATTTTCTTTTTGAAATGTGAAATAATAGAAAACAAATATGTAAGAAAAACCCAACAAATTACATTGTCTTTTTTGTGGCTCACTTACCCTGCTGCATCCACTCTCAGCTTTTTGAATGCTGTTTGTAGACTCTCCTCCTCTTCATCTTTAGCTTCCAAGTCCATTGATGTGCTCTCAGTGGGTAACCAACCGTGCCATATAGAATAAACTGAAACACAGACATTGGGATTTGATACTGAGGTCGGAACAGACTCAAAACTGACTGACAATGTGATGGGTGCTTGTTCTTCTTTGGGCAATGTCACTGCCTTCTGGCGAGACCCATCCTGGGCTTTTCACTGTGAACTCCAAACTCTGAGTTTTTCAGAACAAGCACAGCCTATGTCAAAAATATCCAATTATCTTTTTATCAATGGATGAATACAGATCCTGGCAACCTGTGTAACTCTGAGCTGTGAGCATGGCACCTGCAGCAAAGCTTCAGAAAGGTTTCAGGAGTCACAGGACGGTTTAAGTTGGCAGGGATCCCTGGAGGTCCCACTCCCTTGCTCAAGCAGGGCCACCCCAGGCTGGTTTCCCAAAACCACGTCCCGGTAGCGTTTGAATGACCCCAAGGAGGAAGACTCCAGAGCCTCCCCGGACAGCGTGTGCTCAGCCACGCTCAGAGAAAAGCGTTTCCTTATTTCAGACAGCATTCCCGTGTGTGCCCGCATTCCCGTGTGTGCCC
>VZTB01003892.1:34282-53046 GCA_013397245.1 Thryothorus ludovicianus
GGGGCCGGCCCCGCGGCCAGCCTTGCTCCCATCCCCGGCGCTGTGCTCAGCCCAGCCCCCTGCGCGGCTCCCCTCGCTGCCCCGGGGGCCGGTGGGCGCCGTCGCGTCCCCGCGGCGAGACCTTCCCGCGCGGCTCCCGCCGGCGGTGCCGCCGTGAGGGCTGAGGGCGCCGGGGGAGCCGGGCCGGGGCGGTGCTGAGTCACGGCCGAGCCCCGGAGCTGGGCCGCGGGGTAGCGGCGGGGGCTGGGGAGGGAGCTCGGAGCGGTTCAGAATATCGAACTAAAAAAACATAAAATAGAAATTAAAAATGTGACGGTTCCTGTCCCGCGCGCTGCCCGCCGGGGCCGCCCCTTCGGGAGGTGCCCGTGCCTTGTCCCGCCGTCCCCGGGGTGACCGGCACAGCGCCCGGCTGGGTCTGCAGTGCGCGGGCACTGGGAAAGAGCCGAAAATGACACGGCAAAGCAAAGATCTCTGTTTTCCTGGGAGGTAAAAACCGTAAGTTGCAGTGTGGTTTTTTTGACACGGTATACTTCGGCTGCCTTTGAAAGTAATTGTTTGTTTTTTTTTAAGCGTGTGCTAGTTGGCTCGTGCATCTAAAATGCTTAAGCTTATGCTTTGTTATCACCCAGTGAGACTTTTATCTGAATAAATTCCACATTGTTTTGAGGGTTTGCAGTATTGGTGATGAAGGACGGCATGATAAAATATTTAGTCTAAAACCTGGTACTCTGTTTTGAGTAATGTACGGTAATTTTAAAACTTTTTACTTTTATCTCCCTGCTAAGGTTGTGTAATACAGGAGGTTGCTGTTTAAAAAAAAAACAACTTATGTAGCCTGACCTTTTTTTCATTTCAATAAATCATCTGAGGATGACTTTGGGGTTAAGGAATAGAAGTGGACACCATCTCTTTCACCAGAGCAGTAATATTTGGCTGATAGAAAATAGGAAATAGTAACTTGCTCAGATGATCATCATGTCAGCATTCAAGCTTCTTCCTCTCCTGTTTACTCCCTGCCTGACTCATTGGACACCACGTGCCTTGGAATTGTTATGATCCTTCATCCTCTGTGTGTGTCATAATGGCTGTGTGCCATCCAGGTGAAATCATGGGGCAGTGGGGACAGTTGCCGAGGAACAGATTGTCCCCATCCCTCTGCAAAAGGGACTGAGCTGCAGAGCTTCAGGCAGAAAGGTCTCAGTGAACAGAGAGAGCTTTTCCTTGCTGCAAAAAAAATGCTTGTGCAGGGCTTTGCACTTCCCTGTGCTGAAGTTTGTGAGGTTCCTGGTGAGGTCCCACTGGTGTTTCAGCCACTCATCCCAGTTTGGTGAGCTCAGCTGTGGTGAGGGTATCCTGCCACATCATCCAGCTCATTAAGGAGGGTGTTAAACAGGACTGGACAGTCCTGACCCTGAGATGTGTGGGTGCCCTAGTGCCTGACCTCCAGCAAACCCAAAGAGCATCCAATTTAGAATGATTTGACATCCTTTGTAGCTAGATTAAATGATGGCCAGGGTAGATTAAAAAAAAAAAATCAGCCAGTCTTTATAATTTTTTTTAATTTAAAACAAGGCTTTCTGATTGCTTTTTATATTTGTTTGCATTTGTACTTGTTCTCAAGCTGATACTGGAAAATTTTAACAGCTATTTGTAACCATAATACCATGTTCTATTAGGACTGTAAAACTCTTGCTGGGACCTAGATATAAGGTCAAAAAGTTTTGTTTGGCTTCAAGCTTTATCTTCTTTTAAGAGAAGTCTCTTCGTTTGGGGTTTTTTTAAAGTGTGTGTGTGTTCCCAAATTTGGAAAGAAGAGTTGTAGAAGATTGTTTCTAATGGTGTTGTTCCTCTCACTTTCACCTCTTGTAGAATTATTCTGGTAGCACTGTAAGACAAGTGGAAGAGTCTGGCTGAGCTCTAATGCATGTGCAAGATGCTGTTGACACCAAATTTGACTTTGAATTGTTAATTCACCTACAGTTATACAAGAGACTGTTTGTTTCATTCTTGGGTATCATAAAGCTTGTTCTGAGTCAGCTTTCAAAAATGTCCTGTTAGGATGACCTCAGCTCTGTGTGCTCAGTGTGCTGTTTTGAGTTTATTTTCGTGTATTATGGTGCTGCTGGGCAACTAATGTTTTTAACAAGGATCTGGCCCTTATTTTCCTGTGTCTTTTTTCTGCTTGTAGCAGTACATGGTAATTCTGTCACCTTCTGGCCATCCCAATGATGAAATCAGAAGCTAAGGATGGAGAAGAGGAAAGCCTGCAGACAGCATTCAAGAAGCTGAGAGTTGACACAGCTGGGTGAGTAATGCCACAGGGAGGCACAGACTTAACATCTTACAAATGGACTCAAAGGGAACACCCTTGCTGTGAAATTTGAGGGAATGAGGTAATTGCAGAAGGTTAGGCACAGAAAGCTTTCATTGTAGTTAAACAGACTGAAATAAATTCACTACCTGCAGACTGCACTTCTTAAGAATTTGTAAATTGTTTGATTGCTGTCGCCTTCAGCAGGTTGGAAAGAAACCTCACAATCATGATCAGCTGACAGTGTGCTTGAAATGAATTTTGGCATGAATCTGGCTGCCAGAGGTTACCAGTGCTAGAGTCCATAGGACCAGAGCTCTGCTGTTGAAGTTAGCATATTGCCATGATTCTGAAGGCCTGTCATGAGAATAAAATCCCATCTTTTCCCAGGAGAGAAACTTTCTTTCCATGTCAGTAAGGGAGAGCGTTACATTCAGTGCATGATTCCCACACAAACTATTTCATTGCTGTCACGAAATTTCTATTTATAACCAAAATCACTAAATGGGAAAGGATGCTTTTTGTGTTGTCTTGGTTTGTGGAGATCTGACACATGGCACTTACCTTCACTGTAACCCGCAGCAGAACACAAACTCCACGTGTCTTCTGTTGTTAATGATAATTTTTACCTGGAATAAAATAAAGGAAAGCTCCCATATAATGTTTTTTTTCTGCTGACAAACAAGCACAAATGCATATTACCTGTAGAATCCAGGGTCCCATAAGCTGTTGTCAGTGTTGCAGTTACACTGTCACTGAAATGAAAGGGTAGGTAAGGCACATCAAGGTGGTAACTAGAGTTACCACAGAGCTGAGATTATGAGTAGATGGGCTTCTAAAGTTATCTTTTGTGTAAGTAATGAAACTCATTAGTAATGAATTACTCTCATTTTTTCAATATCTCTAGTACCATCCTCCAGCTGGGAATATTTGGTTTACTCCAAACTTTGGAGTTTTTACTGGTGGCTTTTGATCTTGTGTTCTGTATTTATTGTCCTTTAAATGGAAATTAGTTTGATTAATAGTTTGGATTCTTTTAACCCCATCCTAGATCAGTGTGTGGGGGACTTATTTTGACTTTTCAGGGAATCTGTCCTGTTTACAAAGTAATTTAACATAGGATTTGGAAAATAATTTTCTTGGGACTTCCAGTGTAATATGTGAAGTCACAACTTGAAAGAATTGTTCTGAGGTTATTGCTAGTTCTTCAAAGTGGGAGTGTGCAGAGAATTTATAGCACCAGAAAATTTAATAAATTTAGCAAGGCCCCTGCCTTGATTAGAAGCTGAAGGTCTGACACAACTCTGTGGCTCTCAAATGATTCAACTTGCAGGAGTATGAAGAGTTTTAGCTTATGGTGACAGGCTATGTTAGACAGAGGCTTAAGTGTTCTTCAGCTAAACAAAGTCTATTTATGTCCAAAGAACATTTATTTTTAGGAAAGAATGGCTTATTTGTCTCTGGAAAAAGAGACGTGTTTCTTCAGTGGTGGTGTTTCTGCCCTGCCCTCTCCTGGGAAGCTGAATTTTGGCCATTGTGTGTGTTTGTCACTGACACGTGGGGTTGGCTCTGCAGTGGAGCTGTGAGCAGCATCTCTCGGTCAAAGGCTTTGTTACACAAGCCCTGGAGATGGGAGTGTGTCAGCACTCACCCTTCTCATTTGGGCCTTTGTGGGCAGGTCTTTTCAGATGTATTTTAAATGATCTGGAGCAATATTTTCTGGGCAAGAAGATGTACGAGGGTTTATTTTCATAGTCATAACGCTAACCAATGTAGGCTGTTAACTGTTCATTCTGTCTCTCACAGATGTACCACTTCTCTCTCTGTGGGTGATGGGACAAGTCCCAGAGCAATAGTCAGAGCAGTGGCAGATGAAACCAAACCTAAGAGTGTGTGTGCTTCTAAGGAAACCTGGCATGGGTAAGAGAAGCTTGGGATTATCGGCCTATTTCAAATGATACTGCATTGAAAAGGAATGTTGAGTAGACAGTTTCTAGTTGGTGCCCTGCTAAACAAGGGACCTGAACTGTCTTTACCAAAGAACTTTTTTTAAAATACCCACACCACCTTTTCTCTTCATATATGACAACTATTCTTTACAGTTACATGAAGTGAAAGGAAATGCTGGTCACTTATAGGTGACTAAACATTACAGATATTTCTCAATGCAAATATGAGCTGCTGGTTTTGAATGAGACAGTCATGAATGCATCTCTTTCAATCATTGTTTGACACTGCAGAAGCTGTCATTGTGCCCTGGGAACTAGATTAAAATAAAGAATTGATTTCTAGAGTATCTCTGCAGAACTTCATGCTCATCTGAAACAAAACCATCCTTTTCCCTTGATTCATTAGTTTTGTGCTCATGTGCTTTGTCCTTCTTGTAGAGATTATTTTGTCATGTCTCACATGCTTTACTCATTTTGTGACCTTTAAAGCCCACTCTCTGAGATGCATTTCTTCTGTATTGTGTACAGCTTGTCTAGAACTGTGTCAAATTCCAAGACAGCAGAATACCCTGGGCAAATACTCCAAACCTACAGTTCATGCATGCAATATTAATGCAGGAGAGATTTTTCCCAGTGTTACTTATAATCCAGCAATAAGTATTTGGGTGAATCTTCATTCCCTTTGTGTCTTTCTCTGGCAGATCTGTGAAGAAGCCCTCGAGAGGAGTTGTGAGAACCCAGCGTCGCAGGCGTTCCAAGTCTCCAATTCTTCATCCTCCAAAGTTTATCCATTGCAGCACAAAATCACATTCCACATGCAGCCAGCTGGTGCAGAAGAGCCAGGCTGATGCCCAGGAGGACAGCACTGGGTTTGGGATGCCAGTCCCAAAGGAAGCTTGTGCACATGAACACTGCTGCATCGCTCCGGACGTTGGCCAGAAGGGAGCTGAGGAGTCTTTGGGAGTCTCTGTTGCACAGGTGACATCAGAGGACACACAGGAGAACTCTCCAGCTGCAGCTTCCCCAGTATCCAAAACAAGCCTAAAAACTACAGAGCTGTCTGACTTCCAGTCTGTGTCCAAGCTGAACACGAGTGAGCCGTGTGCATGTGCAGATAAAGCCTGTCAGTGCAAACTGTGGCAAGGTATGGAAGTGTACAAATTCTCTGGCTTGCAGAGCACCCTCCCACTGGCTCCTGATAGAACAGTTTCTGAGGATCACTCCCAGCCTTTGCCATCAAGAACTCCCTCAAGTTCTCCACGCTCTTGCTCTGAGCAAGCCAGGGCCTTTGTGGATGATGTGACAATAGAAGATCTTTCAGGATACATGGAGTATTACTTGTATATTCCAAAGAAAATGTCTCACATGGCAGAAATGATGTACACCTGACAGCAAGGAGCACTAAAACCAGAAGGGTGGCTGGTTTAAATCTGCCCTCAGGCACATCATGTGAATATGCAACCCACTCCCTGCTCACTGTGCTTGCAATAAAAACACTTCTTTGCATCTCAGCTGATGTTGATTATTTAAGCTGGACAAACAGTTTAGTTTCAGCATTATAATTTAAGCTTGGAATAGAGAATGTGGTAAATGAACCTAGAGCGTACCTGCCTGTACTTAAGAGACCCAACACTTAATTCTACTTCGTTTCTAAAATCCTCTTTTTGCTTTATTGGAGAGGAGTTGCTAGATTGGTGATTAGAGCTCTTCTTGTGAGACACCTGGTGTCATTCAGCTCCTTTGAAATCACTTTGACCTCAGGTTGTAAGACTCAGGCTTGTGGTTTTGGATGTTTGTGCCTCTGATTTTATTTCATAAAGGAGTCGACCATCTCCTACCCTCCCCTAGGTACCATTACTGGAAAAGTGGAAAGCAAACCTTTTATTGAATTTCTAACAGGCCTTAGAGACTTGTCTGCAAGAGAAACACCCTGCATTCTTCAGGGGAGTTGCTGCTGTGGTTAACCAAAGGAAAAGTGAAGGCATGGGCTCTGCTCACTGTATTTGTTATGGTGACCAAACAAGAATTTGCTTGTTTCAGTGATCTTAACTCATACACTGTCTGTCAGTTTTAGGGTTTTTTTAGCTGCTTTTTTAACCTGCTTACCCTCCTTTCAGGCATTAAAACCCATAGACTGGAGTCCACAGTTGTCAGCTGTAGGGAAATCTTGAGCACTGTGTCTCCACTCCAGTCTTGCTGAACCATTGTCACTTTAGCTGTAACTGTTCTCAAATGCAACTCCTGGAATTCCCTGCTTCAGAAGCAAGCAGATCTCCATACATAATGTGCATCAGCACAGAGTCTCTTTTTTGAGTGTCTAGCAAAGGAGCATCCCATCAAATATAATTTGTTGAGGGTGAAAAAAGTTGTATTGGTTTGTCTTTACTGTTTGCAGTACCTCAACTTTCTGATGTGTAAGATGTGGAGAAGAAATGGAGACAAAACGTTCCCCTGCAAAATCACTTGGTGTTACTCTTGGGGTTTTTTGCAATTTCTGTGGCAGCACAAGTGGTGTCTTAGAACAAGTGGCCATGTAAGTTTTCCTGTCTTGGCAGCTCTGAAATGTCACCTTCACCATGCAGAATGTACCTGCCTCCCACATCTCTTTCCATGCTCTGCAACAGCTGCATTTCTGCCACCTCTGTTCTGAATTCAAGGCAACTTTTTGGTAACTTTTGTCTACAAAACTGGGCTACAAAATGCAGAATGACTTTATTTCCTAAATAATTATTCTTAACTGTTCTCAAATGCAAATTCCACCCACAGCATTGTCGTGGGGCTGAAAGTGCCTTTCAAGACTGCAATGCCTTTGCCATTTCATTCATTAGTGACCACAGACCTGCAGGGTTTAGGATTGCACTGTCCACTGCTCAATACTGTGTTTGGATGGATTGAAATCCAGATGTAAAAACAGTAGAAAAAATTGCCACTAGAGGTCAGCCCCAGGCTGGGGCTGGCTGCTGCAACAGGCTGAGTCTTTGGCTAGAATGGGAATTTTTCTGCCAAAAACGAAGAAATAAGAGCAGCTCTTATTACTTTGGTGCCTCTTATTTGTGTGTGGTGCCTTTGTGCACACAGACTGTCAGTGCTTTCTGAAGTTTGTGTGGGTTTGTTGGTGGTCAACAAAAGCTCTTTAACTGCCAAAACTGCATAAGTTATTAATGTTTAAACAAAGTGTGCAATCAGTTCACAACTGTGCTGTGTAATTAGGAAAAGTTGCTAAGTAAATAATTACATAGTCCTGAACTTGGCATCCTCTTGGGACAGTTACGACATCTTTGGGCTCCTAAGTGCTGGAACACCGTGGAGTAGAAGACTGTGAGTTGCTGCAACCACTGCTTTAACACTTTCTCTTCTGTTACCACAAGTTGTTTTCAGATGTTTTGGTCTTTGCAGAAATTATAGAGCAAAACCTTCCGGTTTTGCTTTAAGAAAATGTGAATTTATGGCCCTTAAACATGCAGCAAGAACCTTGAAAACTTGCCTAAATAGTTTAAAACAACAAAAAAAATTTACTTTAAGCCAATTTCCAAATGTGTTATTTTTTTTAAAAAGGCTTTAGAGGGCTGGTTCTGCCAAGTGGCACTTCTGAGTCATTTTGGAGTCCATTACCAAAGAGCTCATTCCTTCCTGTGGCTGAATAAAAGTGAAGCCCTTTGTAATTAACTTTTTAACTTGGTCCTTCTCACCTGTGCTTGCAGGTGTTCTGTGTTTATGTGCTGTCCATACACAGAGCTTTTCTTGCATTTGCATATTGTGTGGTTCCTTTGTACCTTTTCTTCCAAGAAATGCCAGTGAGGAGGTTGAAAGTTGAAAAAACTGAATCAGAACCCAGCGCTGTCTGTGGCAGCTCTGCCCCAGAGTTCGGTGGGGTTTGAGGATCTCTGCTGGAAGGGCTGGTAACACCCCACAGCTCCTGCAGCTTCTCAGCGTGGTGGTCAGTAAGGGAGGGTCATTTCTCTTGCTGGAACAGAGTCTTTGGGAATGGGATGGGTGTGCTGGAAGAGGAGAGGGCTTGGATTAGCCTGTTACCTGGTCTTTCAGTCCTCTGTATTTGATGGCATTATTACACACAAGGTGTCCTGTCACTACTCCATGTGTCTGCAACTGTCTGATCTTTTCTATACACAGACTGAATTATGCTGCTGGCTGTTACACAGAAGGAAATTTGGGAAGTTTGTTGTTCGGGACGAGGAGTAAATGAAGTTCATTACTACTGATCTTCTTTCATTACTCTAAAGCAGCTCTGGAAAGTCACTTTCGGAAGTACAGAGGGGCTGAGTGAGCTGTGAGCTGCCCTCGAGTGACGGCAGTGCTCTGTCTCCTTGTGCTCCCCTGCCCATTTACCCACGGCGTGAGTGACCTGGCCCCGGGCGCTCCTTCCCCGCATCCCGGGGCCGCGGCGGAGCGGGGCAGCGGCTGCCGGCCCGGGGGAGCGCGGCCGCCCCTTCCCAGGCTCTATTTTAAGCAGACATTTACTTTCCCAGCCTCTTCTCCGCCTGGATCCCTGCCCGGGGCGGGGGACGGCGGGGGGGTGGGATATGNCGGGGGCCGGGCTCCGGGGGGTTATTTTTGGGAGCAGCTCCTGGGATCCGATGGCCTTGTTAGGGCAGCGCTGACCTTTCTCCCGGCGGGGGAGGAGAGCGGGACGGGACGGGGCGGGCGGCGGCGGCCGGGCGGGGGAGAGCGGCCGGCTCGTGACCCCCATCCCTTCCTCCGCCGCGGGGATCGGGACTCTCCCCCCTTTTCCGCCGCGGGGATCGGGACCCCCATCGCTCCCTCTGCCGCGGGGGCGGCTCCCCGGGCGGCCCATGCCCGTGGCCGCGGGGCAGGTACCGGCGCGGAGCGGCTGCCCCGACGGGGGGGCTGAAGCTCGGCCCGCCCTCCTCCCCTCCCTCTCGTCCAATTTCTCTCTCCTCCCGTGCCCCAGCCCCTCGGCCGGGCCAGGCGAGGCAGGAGCGGCCGCTCTCGGCGCCCAGCCCGTTCCCTCCGGGGATGCGGGAGCCCCGGAGCGCTGCCCCTGGGAACGCTGCCCGGCTGAGGGGCACCGGAGGGCACCATGAGCGGCGGCAGGTTTGATTTCGATGATGNGGGCAGCGGCTGCCGGCCCGGGGGAGCGCGGCCGCCCCTTCCCAGGCTCTATTTTAAGCAGACATTTACTTTCCCAGCCTCTTCTCCGCCTGGATCCCTGCCCGGGGCGGGGGACGGCGGGGGGGTGGGATATGTCTCTCCCCTCCTTCATAAAAGGGCCCCGAGGCGGGGGCCGGGCTCCGGGGGGTTATTTTTGGGAGCAGCTCCTGGGATCCGATGGCCTTGTTAGGGCAGCGCTGACCTTTCTCCCGGCGGGGGAGGAGAGCGGGACGGGACGGGGCGGGCGGCGGCGGCCGGGCGGGGGAGAGCGGCCGGCTCGGGACCCCCATCCCTTCCTCCGCCGCGGGGATCGGGACTCTCCCCCCTTTTCCGCCGCGGGGATCGGGACCCCCATCGCTCCCTCTGCCGCGGGGGCGGCTCCNCGGGGATGCGGGAGCCCCGGAGCGCTGCCCCTGGGAACGCTGCCCGGCTGAGGGGCACCGGAGGGCACCATGAGCGGCGGCAGGTTTGATTTCGATGATGGAGGCGCCTATTGCGGGGGCTGGGAGGGGGGCAAAGCCCACGGGCACGGCATCTGCACCGGCCCCAAGGGCCAGGGCGAGTACTCGGGCTCCTGGAACTACGGCTTCGAGGTGGTGGGCATATACACGTGGCCCAGTGGCAACACCTACGAAGGCTACTGGTCCCAAGGCAAGAGGCACGGCCTGGGAATCGAGACCAAAGGACGGTGGGTTTACAGAGGAGAGTGGACCCATGGCTTTAAGGGACGGTACGGCGCGAGGCAGAGCATGAGCAGCGGAGCCAAGTACGAGGGTACCTGGAACAATGGCCTGCAGGACGGCTACGGCACCGAGACCTACGCTGACGGAGGTGAGGCTGCTCCCGGGGGAATGGGAGGGCAGTGAACAGCATCGCACCCAGCCTGTGACAACAGAGGTTGCATGCTGTCCCTGCTGAAGGGCTGTCCTCATCCTGTCCCCACAAATGAGATCTAGACAGGCACGGTTCTGAGGGAGCTATTGGGGTGCAACCATCTCCTCAATGTGTGCGTGCCTCGATTTTCCCAGCTGGGCACATCTCACTCTCTGCAGACCTGAGGGAGGACAGCAGGAGTGTAGCTCCAAGCTGCCCTTAAGTGTCTGTTTTGGCAGTTAACACCAACCAACTTGATTTTGTGTAATCTTCGACTCCTGGGTTCCACAGGGACTGGTTATTGCAGCTTCTGGCTGAACCAACCCAGAAATCCCCAGCTGGCGCACAACCGCAGCGAGCTGTGAATGTTCTCGTGTCGGATGTGAGCCACCCACAGCATCCCAGCACACTTTCCCTGTGCATCAAACACCGCCTGCATGCCTCTCACGGGCTGCCTGCACATCTGCTTTGCCAAAGAGTTTTGATTGAGTCTCTCTAAGCTGTTTAGAATATGTAGCCACACTCCTTTCCCCAAAATAAATCCCTTTGGTTATTTGGAAGGTCTCAGCCCCCACTACTATACAACTGCACCACGTAGTCAGGTATTTGTTGTGCTCTGTAAACACTCAGTCTAATTGTGTTCTTGCATTAGTGGCAATTCTGGGGTTAGAAACATTGCAAGAATTTCTGTGCAAGTAATTTTGTAGCTCTTCAGTGCTGTAATGTTCCGGACTGCCACATTTAGGATAGCTAAATAGTGAGGGTGATTTGAAAGAAAAACCCTTCAAAATACAGATCAGAATTGCATCTATATTTATCTAGGACATTGGAGGCATTGGAGTTAGTTTATTGGACAAAATAACTATAATATAAATCTTCAGAACGGACAGCATCACATTTATAGGCATTAGAAAAATTGACTAATTTAGGACTGGCTTTCAGGTCTATGTTTTCCATAAATATTTCTCAATGAGTTGTCTGGGTTTGTGGGTAACTTTAAGATTCAGAATGCAGTCTTGAAGTTGACCCATTTTCCTTGTGTCCTTGGACAGAACTGACAGATCCCTCCAGCTCCTTAAATTTTCCCCCCTTCTGTTCTGTGGCCACGGAACAGTTGAATGAGTGCAGGTTGTGTGCACAGAACCTCCCCGTGAGGCTATAAGATGAGTAGGTGCCATGGAAGGTGTGCTCTGATGAGTAAAGAGCAGCAATCAGGTAACTGTCAGCAAGAGCTGCCATTGGCAATTTCATTCTGGAGGTGTCAAGGTCTCCTTTGAATTTGCACGGTTGCTTCCTTGCTGCTTCCTAAAATGCAAATCCTTCCAAGGGTGAAGGGCTACAGGAATTCCAGTTAATGTTCTGGGGGAGCTCTTTGAGTGGTAAGACTTGACGTGGGGGTTTGATTAGATATGGGACAGAAGAGCTGGAAAGATGAGCCAGGGCTTTCTCCCTGGCTCATCAGGATACAGAATATCCTGCTTCTGTCAGCACAGCAGCTCTCCCAGGGTGCTGTCCCTCACTTAACTTGTGCCACCTGCATGATCCCTGGTGCCACTGGAGGCTGGCAGTGTAGCCTTGACCCGTGCAGATGTGCCCGGCCAAAACACTGAGCTCAGCCCCACGAGGGTTGTGCTGGGGTGCCCAGAGGCTGCTCCATGTGCTGGCTCATCACGCCCTGGCTGATCTGAGCTGTTCATTCAACACATGAGCTTCTCTGATGGCACAGGAGCAGGGATAAAACTGCAGCCAAAGCCAGGGATCACCACCCAGCATCACATCAAGGACGGGGCTGGAATGGTCTCACTGACCTGCAGGACCTTTTCCTGTTTTGTCTCCTCACCTGCACACAGCAACCACCTGCAAGATCCAGATGTGGCCAGACTGCTAATGGGACCTGTTAATGTTTGAATTTGAGGTTGCCAAGATAAACATCTGGAAAGGCTTTGCATATCTACCGTCCCTTGAGTAGGGGACACGATTCCCAAGCCCTTTGGAAGCCAGCCACACGAGGAAAAGGGCTCTGGGAATGTGCAGCCCTTGCCAGCTCGTCAGAAACTTTAGGTCATGGTTGGACTGCTTGCAGATTTCAGGGAAATGTAGCTGATTCTGATGTTTTAAAATAGACCTTAACTTTTTATATATACATACATATATATAGACATTCATAAAAATTTACGTTTCAAAATACATTATAGGGTTGTCTGTGTTTGAATCTTGTGTCTGGCCAAGATTTAAAAAAAGCCCAAACTTGAAGTGAAGGTTTTTGAAATCCCATATAGATTCTTGGTGTCTAATAACCAGGGTTATGGTACAGTTTAGCCCAGGCACTGTGTGGGTTATGTGCTTTCCAGTACCAAAAGCCCATTTTTGTGAAAGCTATGGGAGACTGATGGATTTAAGGAGTTTTCTGTACCATGGACTGAAGTCAGCCAAGGAGCTCAGAGCTCCTGGTGTGGCTGCACAGATTCAGTGACATTCTGATCTATTTCTTTGTGTTTCCAAGCTGGATATACTCGTGTGTGCTGCTGTCACCAGGGGAGAGCTCAGAGCCCTTCAGAGGGGCAGAATGCTCTGGCTGAAGCAGACAGTGAGTGGAAGGCATAGCATGAAGGAACTCATTGTTCTGCAACATAAGCTATGAGTAAACATGTAGTTATTTGGCTTTGCCTGGTGAGTTTTGTCCATGCTGTAAGGAAGGCCTCATTTTTTAGATGCTTTTGTGCATTTGACTATGAGTAAAAACCTGAGTCAAGTCTTATTGCAGAAAAAAATCTCACTGAATCATGCTGCATACCCATGGCACAGCCCAAAGCCTGTCTTTGCTGTACAAATAACTGCTTGTATGTATCTGTATGGGGAGGGGGGAACTTAATTTGCAATCAGTGCAGCCTAAAACAAACTTATTTTTGATAATGCAATTTGTTATCTAGGGAGCTAAGGAAAACAGTGCTATCAGTTAACCACGGGGAAACAATTAGACCAGTCAGTGATCACAAGACCACAGAAAAGGGCAAAATAAATGCAGAAGTGCTTTACTGGGGAGATGAAATGAGTGATATGGAGCAGCACAACTCCCTGTAGCAGGGCAAGTACAGTGGAAAGGAGCCTGGACCAGGACAGGAGGAGCAACATCCATGGGACTGTGACTGGGAAAGGGGGAAACAGGCCTGGGAGAGCCACGATGGTGCTGGCTTTCATCTATTGCCTCTCTAGCAAAGCTCCTGCCTGGCCGAGTGTGACCCATGAATTATTATAGTGAATTTTTTTACCCCTCTATGTGGTTTTCCTTGCCTTTCTTTTCCAGCAGAACCCATCAGACAGTACTGCTGGCACCAAAAGGCAGCACTCTGTTTTTACTGGCCTGTCCTGCACATGGTGCTGTGCATCATTTAAACATCCCTGGCCACTTACACTGAATTCTAACCTGCCTGTCATCACAGTGCCTGGGTGACAGCAGGGGACTGTAGGGCAGGGATGCGATTTGAGCTGTTTGCATTATTTACATGGCTGTTTGTATTATTTACATTCATCACTAATTATATGGGAGCCTTGAGACAGGCTGGGGAGGGGAAGTGTGTCACTGCTGGTGGTGGAATCTTGCTGCTGGGCAGGAGGCTGCTGGGAGCTGAAGCTTTTGCCCTGGATGCAGCCGTGCCCCATCCCATCCTGCTGCTGGGGGAGGCAGAGGGTGCTCCCACCCCTTTGGAGTGTTGGGAGGTGAAGGCTGCAGGGATCTCATTTCCATTGATCCCACAATTAAATCCTTCCCATCCTATGAAGTTACCCAGGCAGCATCACCTGCTTTTGGTTGGGGCTGTGCAGAGGTGATGGATTGTGTTGCTGGGGGTTGCAGAGGAGCCAGTGGGTTTTGTCATTAGGACAAGTAAAAATGCAGCCAATAAAGGATTATTGGGGGCCTGTCCCCCACTAACCACACCCTGATGAGATGTCTCTGTCTCACTGCCCTGATGAATCACCAGGGCTGGGGAGGCAGGGAAGTGGGCTCCCCATCCTAAACAGAGATTTATTTGTTTCACATCCACTGCTTTTTAGTTGTGTTTGGCAGAACCTCAGACACACGTGAGCTCGTGGCAGCCTGGCTGACAGCTCTGTGTGCTGCCTGTCCCCTTGCCCAGGCTGTGTTGGTACTGGGCTGTGCTGGTGGCCTGGGACGAGCAGCCCTGCTGCAGGGAGATGTTGCACAGCCCCATTTCTGTCCGACTGACTGCACTGGGCCGTGTTGGTGAGGCAGGGCTTGGCTCTGCCCAAACCTTGTGTGCCCTGACACACGGCCACGGCGCCTCCGGCCGCTCCCTGCAGCCCCTGGCTCTGCTCCAGGGCTGCTTTATGGCCCTGCCCTGGCATGGAGCCTCAGCTGGGCAGGGAATGGCAGCACGACAGGGACGTGGCTGTGCCTGCTCGCCCCTCTCTTGGCTGGGCAGCCGTGGGCAGCCCTGTGTGGGTGCCCTCCGTTCATCCAGGCAGGGCTGGCAGCTCTGGTCACAGGGACAATGCTGCCTGTGCTGTATGGGCTGAAGCTGGGGAGCAGAGACCAGCCTGCAGAGCTGGTGTTGAACCCTGTGTTGAGGGAGGAACCCCCATCCCTGCTCCCTGCAGACCCGTTGTGCCATTTCCCACCCAGCTCTGGCTCTGGTGCTGATGAGGGACACAGAGGGGGCTGGAGTGCAGCAGCTGCTCTGACCTGACCCCTGAGGAGTGGCTGAACCCCCTTAACCTGCAGGACTTTTCCAGAGTTCCTTTTCCAGGGAATTAACATGGCGGCATTACCAGCTGCAGCCTGATACGTGTGAAGTTGTTCCCATCCTAGGAGAAGGTCTCCAATGTCACCCTGATCATGTGTCAGCCCTGCTCGCTGGCTGGGCGGGTGGGATGGAGCACTGACCTCACCAGGGAGGGACATGGGGGCACTGGGGGGGGTCTCTGTAACTTCAGTTTCCACTGGAAAGACTCATCTCTCACCATTTTATGGAGAGAGATTTGGGAGCATGGTGAGGAACATCCCAGGAACATGCCTGGGATCTCCAGTGATGGCCCTTGACTCCTGACTCATGCCCAAACCCATGCTTATTTTTCCTTCTTTTTCCCTAGAACAGCTTCAAACTCATCCAAAAAAAATAAAAATGGGAAATGGCCTCTTGCTCTGGCAGATGGCTCCCCATGGCTGGCTGCAGTTTGTAGATGCCATGTACTATCTGAACCCCTACATTTTTGTAGGGGAGACCAAGTGTTCACAGGGCCCCCATAGTCCCTGTGTCACAGGGTGGGCAGGGGCTGGCCGGGGGCAGCTCACCCCAGGCAGCAGCTGCTGCTCACTCGGGCACTTCTTGTCTTTCCTGGCCCTCAGCACTGTAAGTTAACACTCCACAGGCAGGTCCAAAGAGGATTTCAACGAAACCTGAAGCTTGGGAGGAGAGATTATGCTGCAGAAGTGGCCTGGGAGACTGTAAAATATGCACTCCCACGATCGCCAAAGAAGGAACTGGATTTGCTCCTTGGGGAGCAGGGTCATCCTTGGGCTCAGTAATAGTGTCTGAGGGGGGAAATTAATGCCTTGAAGATGGGTCACCCCCTTCTATCTCAGTCCAGCCCTGGCTGAGCCTCCCCAGGACCATGGGAGTGCCTACTCTCCCAAAATCATGTGTTTTCTGTTGGGTCACTGCTTTTTGCAAACCAGGTTTGGGACAGATGTCTGTGAAAATACCCCCAGCACGGCTTACCCTTTGCTTGAAAAGGAACAGAGTGGCCTTTCCAAAGGTGTTTGTGCTCCCCCATTACCCTCTGCCTGTGCCCCAGGCTGAGGGAGCTGCTGGCAGCCTCTGTTCCACAGGGTGCTGGTCTGGGGTGACCCATTGCAGGTCCTGTAATGCCAGGAGCAGAGTGGAATGCTGCCTTTGTTTTGGGTGGTTTGCTGGTTTCTGAGGCAACTGCATCTGTAGACTGATGAGAGTCAGGCTGGGAAGATGGCTTATCCCAGGCTCATCCCATCCCAATCCACAGGGCTCAGGAATGCTCTGATCTCCCCTGTGCTGGTGTGCTGGGTGCTGTGGGTGAAGGTTGCCTGCAGCCCCACCATTCCCCTGCTCTTCCCAGGAGCTCTTCTTGATATCCTGGTGAGAAAAGTGAGAGTGGAAGTCTCCACTGAGCTGGAACCTGCAGATGTTCTCACCTTTGGGATCAGGGGGTCTGGAGAGGAGCAGTGTCCCCGTCCCTCAAGGTGTCACCGCCAGAGTCCTGCTGGTTCTTAGCAGGGTCCTGTACCCAAGGTGCAGCCCTGGCCATGGTGAACACGATCCTTTCTGTGTGACCCCATCTGCCCTCTTGAGCTGGGTCTGAAGGGGTGGTGCTTTCTGGGGCAGAGCTGAAGGAACCCCACACAGAGCTTCTTCTCTCCTCCCTTTTTGGCCCGTCTCTCGCTTTGTGCAGTGTGGCACAAGCCTTGATCTTGGGAACTCAGAGAAGCCATATGTCAGCACCAAGGAGATGTGACCTCAGGTACCAGGGCAGTCAGTGGGCATGTGGGATCCTGACTCAGGGGTCCAGAGCTGGTGCTGGCATCCTGCAAGTGACAGACTGCAGAACAGGCTGAAAGGGACTGTCACCAAGCCAAGGACAGATGTGCCACTGCAGCTCTCGTGCCCGCTGGGGCTGCAGCCACCCTCTGCACAGCCCAAACTCCACCCTGGGGGCTGCCTGCCGCTCCCTTCTCCGGGTGAAAATCCAGATCCCGTACAGTAAGAGCCTTTGGGTACGCAAAGTGTCCCCTGGTGCTTCAGTCCCTTTGCAACGAGCTGTCACCTGCCAGCAGAGGCTCCTGGGCCGGTGTCCCCTGCTCCCTAGGCACTGCTGCTTCTGCATGCGGGGTCTCGGGGTCAGTGCGGCCCCGCAGCTCAGTTCCCCCCGCTGTCCCCAGGGTCAGTTCCATCCCGCAGCTCAGGTCCCCTCGCTGTCCCCGGGGTCAGTTCTCAGCTCCCCTCGCTGTCCCTGGGGTCAGTCCCACCCCTCAGCTCATCTCACCTCGCTGTCCCCGGNCTTCCATCCCGGGGTCAGTCCCACCCCGCAGCTCAGCTCCCCTCGTTGTCTCCGGGGTCAGTTCCATCCCGCATCTCAGTTCCCCCCGCTGTCCCCAGGGTCAGTTCCATCCCGCAGCTCAGNGCTCCTGGGCCGGTGTCCCCTGCTCCCTAGGCACTGCTGCTTCTGCATGCGGGGTCTCGGGGTCAGTGCGGCCCCGCAGCTCAGTTCCCCCCGCTGTCCCCAGGGTCAGTTCCACCCCGCAGCTCAGGTCCCCTCGCTGTCCCCGGGGTCAGTTCTCAGCTCCCCTCGCTGTCCCCGGGGTCAGTTCTCATCTCCCCGCTGTCCCCGGGGTCAGTTCCACCCCTCAGCTCAGTTCCCCGCGCTGTCCCCGGCCAGGCTCCCGTGTCACGGTGCCCGTTTGTCTCCGCAGGCACGTACCAGGGCCAGTTCACCAACGGCATGCGGCACGGCTACGGCGTGCGCCAGAGCGTGCCCTACGGCATGGCCTCGGTGGTGCGCTCCCCGCTGCGCACGTCGCTGTCGTCGCTGCGCAGCGAGCACAGCAATGGCATGCTGCCGCAGCAGGACTCGCCCGCCGCCAGCCCCGAGAGCCTGCCGCTGTCGCCCACCATCACCCGCGGCGGCTTCGCCCTCAGCCTCTACGCGGACGCGGAGGCCGGCAAGGCCAAGAAAGGGGGACTCTTCCGCAGGGGCTCCCTGCTGGGCAAGCTGAAGAAGTCCGAGTCCAAGTCGTCCCTGGCCAGCCAGAAGAGCCGCGTCAGCTTCCTCAAGAGCGAGAGCGGGATCAGCTCGGCCGCCAGCGACGCCACCTCCACCGTCAGCCTGGGCGAGGGCGCCGAGGGCGAGGAATACACCCCCTTCGAGTCCGACATCGACGCCACCACCACGGAGACCTACATGGGCGAGTGGAAGAACGACAAACGGGCCGGCTTTGGCGTCAGCGAGCGCTCCAGCGGGCTCAAGTACGAGGGCGAGTGGCTGGACAACCTGCGGCACGGCTACGGCTGCACCACGCTGCCCGACGGCAAGAAGGAGGAGGGCAAGTACCGCCACAACGTCCTGGTCAAGGGCATGAAGAAGCGTGTCCTGCCCCTCAAGAGCGCCAAGATCCGGCAGAAGGTGGACAGGAGCGTGGAGGGGGCCCAGNGGGTAGGGGCCCCAGAGGGCCGCGGCCATCGCCCGGCAGAAGTCAGAGATTGCGGCGTCCAGGTGGGTGCTTGGCGCTCCAGCACGCAGGTTCCCCTGCTGATGGTCCCCATCCCTTGTGTTGTCCTTTTTCTCATCCCCTCTCCCGTCCCCCTGCAGCCCTGGTCCAGAGGGGCAGTGCTGGACAGCAGGAATTGTTACCAGCCCTGGCACACAGCAGGGTGAGGAGCATCCTGGTGCTGTGCCAGACATTGATGGGGCAGCATGAGAAACAGGGGGGTGATGGTGATAAATCCAACAGG
>VZTB01003892.1:54166-72131 GCA_013397245.1 Thryothorus ludovicianus
GCTGCCGCAGCAGGACTCGCCCGCCGCCAGCCCCGAGAGCCTGCCGCTGTCGCCCACCATCACCCGCGGCGGCTTCGCCCTCAGCCTCTACGCGGACGCGGAGGCCGGCAAGGCCAAGAAAGGGGGACTCTTCCGCAGGGGCTCCCTGCTGGGCAAGCTGAAGAAGTCCGAGTCCAAGTCGTCCCTGGCCAGCCAGAAGAGCCGCGTCAGCTTCCTCAAGAGCGAGAGCGGGATCAGCTCGGCCGCCAGCGACGCCACCTCCACCGTCAGCCTGGGCGAGGGCGCCGAGGGCGAGGAATACACCCCCTTCGAGTCCGACATCGACGCCACCACCACGGAGACCTACATGGGCGAGTGGAAGAACGACAAACGGGCCGGCTTCGGCGTCAGCGAGCGCTCCAGCGGGCTCAAGTACGAGGGCGAGTGGCTGGACAACCTGCGGCACGGCTACGGCTGCACCACGCTGCCCGACGGCAAGAAGGAGGAGGGCAAGTACCGCCACAACGTCCTGGTCAAGGGCATGAAGAAGCGTGTGCTGCCCCTCAAGAGCGCCAAGATCCGGCAGAAGGTGGACAGGAGCGTGGAGGGGGCCCAGAGGGCCGCGGCCATCGCCCGGCAGAAGTCAGAGATTGCGGCGTCCAGGTGGGTGCTTGGCGCTCCAGCACGCAGGTTCCCCTGCTGATGGTCCCCATCCCTTGTGTTGTCCTTTTTCTCATCCCCTCTCCCGTCCCCCTGCAGCCCTGATCCAGAGGGGCAGTGCTGGACAGCAGGAATTGTTACCAGCCCTGGCACTCAGCAGGGTGAGGAGCATCCTGGTGCTGTGCCAGGCATTGATGGGGCAGCATGAGAAACAGGGGTGTGATGGTGATAAATCCAACAGGCTCATGAGCAGCCCTTGTCCCAGACAAACAGGGGCTGCAGCAGAACACAGGTTGGCCCTGAGCCCCCAGTGTGGCTCTGGGGGAAGTTTGTGGGCTGTCAGTTAGGGTTGTCAGTTTTAGCAGCTGAATGTAATTGCTCCACTGTTCCTCCTGGGATGGAGGAGAGAGGAAATAAGAGTGGCTTCAGGGTCTGCCTGGAAAGGGCAGGGGAAATTCTCCTCCTCCAGCTCACATCCCTGCCTGTGTCCGGGCTGTGTTGGCAGCACACTCCTCCTGCAGCATTCCTGCCAGTCTCAGAGCTGACCTGGCAGAGAACAGAGATCTGGAAGCCTTCGCTCCTTTCCTCTTCCTTGGGGAAATGTGGTCGTAACAGTCCTTGAGTTTTCACCTGACCTCACCAAGAAAACCTCACCCTGTACAGGCTCTGCTCAGCTGCTGGGCAGTGGCTGTGACTCTGTGGCTGTCCTGTCTCACTCACTTTTACTCCTGTTTAATTATCAGTTACTTCATTATCAACCAGAAGAGGGAAATAAGCAAGGAGGACACCTATTCCCAAACCTTGTTCCACTCCTTGGAGAAATCTCCTCTTTACTCTCCTGGTGGCCATTTCTTCTCCAAACTTCTGTGAGGAGCATTGATTTTTTTGATCGATTGATTTTTTTTTTTTAAACAAAACCCAGGTGCCTCAGGGACTCGTGGAGAAAACCCAGCAGGATTGCAAGTGAAGCTCCGTGCAGGGCCAGCTAGGATAAAAATAACACGCTGGGATGGTGTGGGGCCCTGGATCCTCCTGGCAGGGCAGGCTCAGCCCGACACCAGCTTTGCCGTGCCCGGGAAAAGCGTGTGGCCACGGCGTGAATAAGGAGGCTGGAGCTGCAAACACTGCTCCCCGAGAGCTTGGCTGGTTTACACAAACCTCTTTTTATTATACACTATTTACACTTTGGATCAAAAGCGGCTCTGCAGTGTTTTCAATCAGGGGCTGGAATGTGCCCGCTGCCCTGGCGGGGAACTGCATCCCTCCCCAGTGCGGCCAGGGAATAATTTCCTATTAAGGAAACCTTGGAGCTGGAGGAAATAAGATGTGGAAGCTGGTTTCCTCTAGGGAGCCCTCAGCCAGCAGACCCTGCAGTGGTGTGGCTGCAGGGCAGGGAAGGGATTGTTGTGCTCGCTGGCAGTGTGGAACCCTCAGCTTCCAGCTGAGCTGGACCCGCTGGGACAGGGGAATTCAGGCTGCCTGTTCTGTAAACTATAACTCAGCATTTCCATCAGGGTTTATTCCTGGTGTATCTTGCTCAGGGCAGAGCTGCTCCCTCTAACTGATGCCTTTTGTAAATCTGTCTCGTGCTTCCTCCCTCTTCCTTTCTCCTTAGATTTGGGGTAGAGAGTAAATCTGTATAATTTTTCCTGGAGAAGGTCCTTAGTTTAAACCCCAGTTCTGCCACCAACTTTTCCTTTGGCCTTCAACCTTGCCTCAGTTTCCACACCCAGGGCAGAGTAATTGCAGACAGATTGTGAAAATGGATTATTACAGTTTATAGAAGGGCTGCACTATCATTAGCATTGCCTGAGCTCATATCTGTGAAGTGGAGCTTTCTAGATGGAACATTTACATTTCTCTGCAGACGACAGTGCGGCCCTTACCCAAAAAAATGCCTTTGAGGCTACACCTATCCTTTCCTGGGGAAAGATACAACATTTCTGTATGTAAGATCATTACTAGTCACTAATTATCAGGGCACAGGAGGTGGGCTGTGCAGATTCCCAGCTTCCTCTGCACACCTGTGCTGTTGTACGTGGATGTTTGCGTTTCATTTGCTTGTGGCACTCGAGGGAGCCCCTTGCAGAATTAAACTGCCGTAACATCCAGCCTCCTGCTGTCTGGGGGTGAAATGCCAGGAGAAGGCCAGATTTCTCCCTTTTGCACCATAAAAGGCTCTTTAGGGATAGAAATTCCGAGGAAAGCAAGCCCAAGCACTGGAAGCTGCCTGGGCCAGTTGTGCCGCAGGAATCCCAGGCGCGTGCGGAGCCCTGGGGCGCGCGGCCGGGGGCTGTCAGCAGCACTCAGGGGTGCCCTGTGTGTGAGCCTTGGGCAGGGACAGTGCTCAGTGCACTCACCACACCTCCCCTGACCCGTGCTCTGCTCCGAGGGTGGCTGGGGCACCAGGCTGCTTCACAGCTCCTGTCCCACCTGCTGTTTCACCTTGGGTGTTCCAGCCAGGGCCATGGGCAGTGCTGGCTACTGCCTGTCCTACTGCCACTGCTGCCCTGGCCTCCTCAGCTCCCTCCTGGATCCTCCTGGATTGGCAATCCAGCTGTTTTCCTAGTTGTGCAAGAAGCTGAGGACATCATCTCAGTGTCAGCAGAGAGAACACTCCGTTTTTCATTATTTCAGTGGAAATCATTTGGCATGGAGCCATGCTGTCCTAAGCAGCCCATCCAAGTCAGCCAGCTTGACCCCGTGCAAAGCCCATTGGTGCTGCTCAGATGTTGGGTAAAAACCCTGGGCACGTCTCTCAGCAGCTCTGGGATCAGCTGGAGGGATGGAGCTGATGGATGCTGGAGTGTGAATCCTCACCCAGGCTGCTCTCACTCAGGGGGAAGGTCATCTTGGAATGCAGCCTCTGTCCAGCTGGCAGACATGGCTTTACTCCTGCCCAGGGGTAGCCCTGGATGATGTGGGGTTAACACACATAACACACACCAGGTGGTGTTCAGTAGCCCTGCCCTGTGCTGCTGGTGCTCCAGGACTTGTCTTGCTGTGATCCCAAGGGACTCCTGCCAGAGCTGGGACACAGCTGTTCCTGCAGTGCCAGGTGAGGGCACCTGCTGCATCCCTCCAACCTGCCCTTTCCTGCCCTCCATCCTGACTGGGGGCTCCTTTGAAAAGGGTAGGAAGCACAGGGAGAGCCTGGGATCACAGCTGGGGCTTCACCTCCCAGGACCTGAAGTATACAAGCTGGCTGGAGGACTGTGAGGAGGGGACAAGCACCACCAGGCCATGAGTGAGCTGGTTCGGATTTTACACATGCTGATGTGTAAAACAACTGCCCTGCAGCTTTCTGAGCACCTGGGCTGGTAGAGAATAGGGTGCTTTGTATCCCAGGTACTTGATGCTGCTTGTGCCTGGGGAGCAGTGTGTGTTTGCCTGTCAAATGGGGAGGATGGTCCCACAGAATACAGGGAGAAGCAGCATGAAAATGGTTGGCTTTCATTTCTTCAGAACAGATGAAAATAAAATAAAATAAATAAAAGGAAGGACAGGACTGTCTGCAGGGGAAACATTTGATTTTTTGAAGCCTGTGTGCTCAGTAGCTGGGCAGCTTTTACAGGAATTTTCCTTCTCTCTGCTGTTTTTTGAGGACAAAATGAGTGTAAATACTGCAAATCCCACCTCTGTCCCACTGCAGCAGTGTCTGACATGGTTTGCTTCTGCACATAATTGTGCTTCCCAGTGACTTGGACCAAAATCAATGGAGGGACTTGGCCATGTGTCCTGCTAGGCATGGGTCTGGCCAAGCTCTGAGCTTGCCTTCTCCTTTGAAGGATGCTCATCCTGGCAGGAACACCTCAGATACATCTGCTGGATGTCACGGGATCAATAGGAAAACAAGATACTCAAGGCTATAGTAGCTGCTGTGCTTCACCAGTTTGTCCTTGTGTGCTGGCCCTGTAGCCCCTGTGTGGTTTATACCTAGAGAGAACAACTATGAGTGAATACATTCCGGATTTATTTTTGTTTTAATGCAATACCGGTGCATATCTGTAGGAATTTCTAAATTTTGTTTTGAGGTGTGGGGCACCAATTCCTGATTCAGTGGGGTTTGCTCACTAGGGTGAGCCTGGGCTCTCTGGAAGCACAGCACAGCTCCAGTGCCAGGCATTTCATTGACGTGGCTTCCCCGCCACCAGCACGTGGGCATTGCTCACAGTGTGAGCTGTTGCCTGGTTTCGAAGCCTGGGTTTGTTTTCTATCCGTACCCATGACTTTGGGGCACATCTTAGCTCTCCCTTCAAATAACAAGAGCGCTTGACAGCTCCTGTGTCACTTTCCAAGCCTCTGCTGCCTGGCTGCATTCCCAGCAGCGTGGCCGCTGCCTCCCTGTGCTCAGCATTTGCGTGGCCGGGCAGCAGCGAGCGTCTCCTTGGGGAGAGTGGCTGTGTGGTGCAAATGACGTCCCAAAATCGCTGGAGTCAGCAGAGGCTCCTGACTAAATAAGGGCAGGCAGAGCAGGGCTTTATCAGCACGGCCGGAGTGTGACAGCTGAGAGCCAGGCTGGGGCAGCCCACGCTGCTGGGGCTGGGCTGCGCGCTCCCACTCGGGAGGTGCTTTATTTGGCACAGCCCTGCCATTGTCCCCACTGCTCTCGGGGGTTTAAGCTGCTGGTGGGGAAAGTGGGCGACCAAAGGGACAACTTCCTGAGGCACTTCTTTGGTTTGTGTCCAGTGCAGCGCTGGGCTGGTGGCCACGGTAGCCTTGGCACTCCTGGGGCTGACAGCACAGCTTAGCTCCCCCTGAGACCAGATTTCAGACCTGGGATTTTAGATCTGTTGAATCAGACTTGGGGTTTGCTCTAAAAAAGCAGAAGGGTTTTTTTAAAATGTGCTTTTCAGCCAGAGGCACAGGCATTAGACACCTCAGGAGTTCAGCACGTTCCCAGACCTTTGGGTCTAAGGCTGGAGGAGGGCAGGATGCTCATGGTCACCCTGTGAGAGCGGGCAGCAGCAGCCGTGGCTCGGGACAGGAGGGAGCAACTGATCCTCATGTGCTCTCCCAGCCTCACAATCTCTCTGCTCCAGGACTCCACACCTCAGTGGGGTGGATGGGTGTGTAATTAGGAGGCAGGAGATGGGCAGAGCTTTTTCCAGCCCTGGGTGGGTTGTTGGCTGTTATTTGCCAGGGGGGGACACAGGAGTTGGGAGCAGCATTTCTGCAGCTGTCTGATCAGACACCAGAGATCACAGATGTCACAGCCTGAGCTCTCATGGGGCTTAAATGACAAGTGCATGGAAGTGCAGGGGGGCCCAGAACTACCCCTCACCTCCCCATGGGGTGCAGTGAAAGGGTCACTCCCAGCAAGGTACAACCACACCTGGAGGCAGTGGAGTGGCCTGAGCTGAACACAGCTCCTTAATGGCTGAGTATTTTGGCTGCTCCAGGAATTCTGGCTGCCTCACAGCCCCCATAGTGGGAATCTGCATCTTGGTGCTTCCCTGGACAGGGTTCAGAGAGTCAGTTGCAGATGGACAGGGAGAAACAAGGGCAGCCACATGGCTCCCTGCTATAGCTGAGTGTCAGGACACAGCATTGAGGGGATGCTCCTCAGTCCTGCTGTCCTAACAAAGATGTTTCTCACACAGCTCGGTGTGTTTATAAAGAGGATAATCCTGTTTCATCACCCTTGGTTAATAGAAGCCCAGTTGCTGGCATCTATTTCTGCACCAGCCGAAGCCCAGGGCTGGGACTCTCTCACTTTCTGTGTGGCACACAGCAGTTTCCAGCTCTGCAGAAATATTGCTGTTTGCAAACCTCTGCCTAATCCTCGTTCCACCCATCCACTGCAGCCGTGCAGGGGGAGGGCTGTAGGGTTTGGGTGAGCTCTTCTCTGTTCCTGATCTGGGATGGCCACAGGGACAGCAAGCCCCAGTGCTGGGGCCCAGAGCCAGGATCAGACACCCAGCCCAGCTGTGGGACACCCACAGTGTGTCCCCCGTGTGTGAGGCTCTGTGGGCTGGAGGGATTCAGCATCACTGGGTGAATGATGGTGTGATGCCTTCACCCCCTTCTTCCAGCCCTCTCCCAGAGCAGCCTCATCCAGGCTGGCTGCAGTTCAGCACTGACACATTTTTGGCCCACCCTGCTCCTTGCTCTGACTCTGGAGGAGGGTGCACGGCTTTATCTGCTTTCCACCCACCTCACATGAATTTCCTCAGGCACTTTCATGCCTTATTAGGGTAAGAGGGAACATGCAGTTTCAGTAGCTCCAAGGAGAAGGCATCTGCTGGACAGCACACAGCTTTCTCCAGGGCTTCCTGGGTTATCAGGGTTGAGGCAAGAGAGGCTCTGTCCTGCAGGGATCCCCTCAAGAGCAGCAGAGATGGGATGGCAGGATGTGAGCCCTAGGGATGGGTACCACTCAGATGGCTAGCCAGACAGGGAAGGTGGAATTAATAGGCTGTTCATTCCAACCTTGTGGGAAGTCCTTATCTCAACAGCTTAGAAACACAGAAAGGGAAAAATGAAGTGACTTTAGTCTGCAGAAATGGCTGTGGAAAATGATAGCATCTTGTTCAATTGATCTGCTTGCGTGGAACAAGGGGCTCTGACTCCAAATGCTTGGAATCATCTGGCAGGGAGCTGGGCTTTGAAATCATTGATTTCAACCATGCTTTGCTCAGAGGTTATCATTTCAGTGGAATGTGAAATAGACTTATCTTGAAAAAGAAACAATATTTAAGTAAAACATCCAATTTAAATAGAAAGCAATGCAGAAACCTTCCCTTCTCCTGGAGGAGGGGCATTTTTTCCAGCTTATGCTGGTGCTGAGCCAGAGCCCTTTGGCTTTCTCAGTCCAAGTTTTTTCATTTTGCTCCTGCAAAGCCTGATGATTCTTCAGTTGGAGCAGGCAGGGACCTGCAGTCCCACCTGCCTGGGTGCTCTCAGCAGCCCTGGGTTCAGGTGCATGGGTGCTGCAGGCACTGGAGCCTGGGACGTGGGCTGGGTGTCCTCACAGCTCCCAGCTCCATCTCTTCTCTTTCCTGGACCTCAGATCTGTGAACACCAACTCAAGAGGCCTACAGGACTGAGAGAAAAAGGCTCTTACTTTAAATTTTGATAATTAATCGGGGGTTTGGGCAAATGCAATATTTTAAGAAATATGCCTTCATTTCCTAAAGAAAAAAATCTGCTTTTTTTTTTTTTTTGACTAGGGAAAAAAACCCCACAAAACAGAGACAGCAGTTCCTCATTCTTTTGGTTTGGATTGCTGAAATATGAAAAACATTTGATTTGGAACTTGCTAACAATTTTGATAGAAAAAACAGCAATCCTAGAGTGAAAACACGGACTTTCTGACCCATTTTAATGCTGGTGGATCTGGCAGTCTGGTAAAACACACTCCTCTTATGGATGCTGTCTGTCAGCTCCTGGGTCAGGCAGGCTCCCTCAAAATTCTGCTGCACCCTGGTCTTTTGGAAGGGGAAATTCCAAGGGCAGGGCAAGGAGCAGGCCCTGCTTGCTCAGTGCAGGTGCAGGCAGGGAGGCAGGAGCACACAGGGGATGGAGATGCTGAAGGACCCTGAGTGCAAATGTGCTGTGAGGGTGTTTTGATGCACTGGTCAGTGGGATAACCCAGCTCCTTTCATCTTGCAGCAGTGCCTAATTGAATCAGAGTTCCCAGGGCATTTGCTGAGCCCCTTTGGTAGTGGTGTCCTGGAAGCTGGAGTAAATCACTGGCATTTGGGCATAGCCTCAGGGCTGTGCTGCTCTGAGGGACCTGCTCCTGTTCCTCAGGGCTCCACTCAATCTGCACCCAGAGCAGCAGAGTGGCCCTGGAAACCAGGGGGAGAAGGAGAGGGTCCAGCTGGCAGCTGCAAATCCTGCTTTTCCCAAAAATATCTCTGTGGATGCTCTGACAAGCTGCTCCCAGGCTGGCTGTGCTGGCAGGACAGGCTCCAGCAGGGCCAGGAGCTGCCTGTCCTGCCCTTGGTGCAGTGTCCCTGGGCTGTGGTGACATCCTGGTGCCCTTTGAGCTGGCAGGCTCTGGCTTGCTCCGCTCCTTTTGGAGCTGGCTCTGGGCAGCTGCTGGCTGCATCCTGGGGCTGTGAGGGAAACAGAGAGCAGCTGTGAGCACAGCCAGGCCCTGGTGACTGCTGGCCACCCAGTGCTGCTCCCAGGGCACTCGGGCTGGCAGAGACTGGTGGAGCAGATCCTTCTGTACATGGGGCTGGGGTGAGTAGGTTGTTGCCTTACTGAAAACAGCTGCAGATCTGTCTGCTGAGACATTAATATCACTTTAACTGTTCCAAGGGGAAGTATCCCTCAGTGAAAGATGCAAGTGGCTCAGAGCTATTTAGAGCGAAGGATAACATTTCGGTATTTTAAAAATTCACCAAGTAATCATAAAGGCTGAGCTCGTTAGGTGACAGGGAGTTCTGCAAGGCCTCTGCTCCTAAAGCACTGCACAGAAATGGATGCTTTTCTCTGGCCTGAATGGCCTGGTCATGCCCTTTCTGTGGAAGGAAGGAGAAGAATTCTGATTTATTCATCCAAGTATCCTGGGCATGTCCAGAGTGTTACCACTTCTGTGTAAGTGCTGATACTGAGAGGGAAAAGCCTGGGGCATCTCATGAGCTGCTCTGCAAGGTCAGGATGGCTTCTCTTTTTGGCTTTCTGCTTCAGTAGTGTGGAGGTGTTTCCTTTAGGATGCAAATTGTGTCGATTTATGCTTATTTCACAATTTCGATCACACCTTGCAGGTGCAGAACCCATATTATGAAGCAGCAAAGGCTCCTGCACCCCCAGGGGTGTCAGAGTGGAAGTGGAGTGGGTACAAGCATGTGAGTGATGGAGCAAAAAGAACAAAAGGAGCATGAATGGTTCAGCTGTCTGTCAGGTGTGGGATGGGACAGATGGGTTTAACTGAGGGCATGGAAACTGGTATGGGAGGTGGACTAAAGAGGGATATTCAGTGCCGTGGGCTGGTTACTGGCAAATGAGGGTAGCACAGTTTTGCTGGTATCTGTGCATGTGGAGGCAGAGAGACACAGAGGAGATGGAGTGGGACTGAACAGGAAGAAAGGGATGGTCCAGCTAGAGAGGTGACATAAGTATGAAGATGGTGTGTCAAATGGAGAAGCCAGAAGTTTCTGTCTTAGTCAGGATGTAGAATCATAGAATCCTGGAAGGGACCTTTAAATGTCATCTGGTCCCAGCCCCAGCTCAGGTGTGTGCTGGCCAGGTCTGTGTCCTCTTGCCCTTCACGATGGGAACACAGAAGGGACTGTGCTGCCATTAACAAAAACACTTCTTCAGCTTTCCCTTGATCCCTTCTGAGTCCTGCCAAGACAAACAATTATTTTAAGTTTCTTCAGAAGGACAAAATGATTCCTGCTGGATGCTGGAGCAGGGATTTGGCTGGGAGTGGAAAAGCCAGTTTCCAGGAGACAGGAGTTCAGCAGAAGACTGTCTTCCTAGAGCTGACTCATGAATTACTTTTGCTTAATGGACTTCTATACAGCTCCTAATATCAAGACTGGCTAGAATCATAGAATGGGTTGGGTTGGAGGGGTGTTAAGTTGGTCCTTGTTCAGGGTTTGCTGAATCAATGGGAGAAGGGAGACCCTGGAGAAGGAAGGATGGTGCTGGATAGATCTGACATTCCCCCAAGAAGCAAATGTGAGGGCAGGGAGCTGAACTCTTCCCCTATTTCTAGCTGCAAGGTCATTGCTGCATCTTCAGGCAGCCCAGCCCTGTCTGGTATTTGCAGTATTCCCCGCTAATTCCATTTTCATTTGCAGTCTAATCCAATGTGGATGTGCAAAACCACATAAACTGTCCAAAGAGACGGGCGTGCTGCCTCGGCTTGGCCTCACCTGTTAGCGCGGTGCTCAGCTGCGGCTCGTGTGTCCCTGGGGGATTTTAGCAGCAGTTGGAAGAATGATTCAGGCAGTGTTTCTGGGACATGGCCAGGAAGGACAGGAGTGGTGCTCTGTCCTGCACTAGTACTAAAGCGATTAGAGCATTAGAGCCGTGCCAGAGCAGCAAATAAAGCAGCTGATGCATTTAACCCTCCCATCCTGCTGGGGTGTGAAGCCCGGCAGCCGCTGCGATCCAGCCAGGAGGCAGTGGCAGCAGGGCTGGGACAGGGGCTGCAGACATTGCCCACATGCCTCCCCTCAGCTCGGCTCCGAGCTGCTGCTCCTCCTTGCAAAGAATTCACTGGGGCTATTTTTAACAGCGGTGCCCAGGGAGAGATGGCTCAGGGTGCAGTTGGGAAGTGCTGATCCTGGCAGTGCTGTCTTCTGGGACAGGGAGCACCAGTGTGGGTTTGTAAAGGTCCTTCTCCGTGTTTATTCCCTCCAGCTGGATGCATTTATTGTTTGTGCCTCATTTTGCAGGGCTGCCTTGAAAAGGGTCTTTTGGATTCTGCTGCTGGCTGCTCTAAAGCCTCTGGGTCTGTGTTTCAGTTTCCTGCTGAGCTCCTCTATCTCCAGACTTTCTCCTCTGCTGGATTTTGCAGGGGCTGTTTACTGCAGAGTAACGGGGAGCTAACAACACCACAGCAATAAATAAAAAAGTGTGGCCCTGATTAAAGTGTGCCTAAATAGCATCAAATTTATCAAGGCTGGGGTTTCCTTTCCGCGAAAGCTCATTCCACATTTTGAGATCTTAACCTGGGCAGAAATATTTTCTCTTGCACGTTCCACTTCTGAGATTTGGAAATCACCTTCCTGGCACCCTCAAACCTCCCTGGACTTTTTCTTTCCTTAGCTCCTGCTCCTGGCAGACCCCAGGCTGTGGGATAGGACAGGCTGTTGTGTTGCATGCATTGGGCTCTCCCAGGGCGACTGGCATTTGTCTCCTGCTTTGCTGCCAGGGCCAAGTTTTTCTCTGTGCTGAGCTCCCAGGCTCTGCCAGCCATGCAGATAAATAATAAATTCAGGGATACTCAAGGCCAGTTCGATGTTATTGTTATGGCTGGACCCTTTCCTCTAGGCTGGGCTTTGTCACAGTGCTGCTAAACTCTCAGCGTGGGTTTTCTGGAAGGCTGCGAGCAGCACTGCATCCCTTGGTGCCCTGGGGATGTGTGGTTCAACCAGGGAAGATGAACTTAAGACACCATGCCATATCTCTGAAATCCAAACATTCATGACCTGGCTGCTGCCAGATAAATGATCTCAGCAACACAGGGACCAAGCACAGGGCATCAGCATCCCTGCTGGGGCCAGGCTGCTGTCTGGGAAAGCAGTTCTCTCCTGGGATGCCAACAGGGCTGACCTGTGCTCTGCTGGAGGTGCCAGGTTTGAAAGTGCAGCTGTGTTGACCATAGTTCCCCCAAATCAAACACCACGTTGCAAGCAGGGGGACAGGAGCAGAGGTCAGCTGTGTCCCACAGAGTGAGAGCTGCCATGGGGCAGTGCAGGGTGCCAAAGTTGTGCTACTTCTGGTCACCACTCTGTATGTGCAGCCTGGGAGCTTCCCCAGTGTCCCTGCCCTCACACCCCTCATTGTAGAGCCCTGCTACCCTTGGGGCTGTGGTGTCTCACAGCCATGGCTCAGCATCCTCACTGCAGCCTCTGCAACCCAGGCTGGATCTCCTTGGTCTTGCCATCTCTCTATTCACAGGAATTGCAGTCAAATAGCATCCAGCAGCTTCTCTGGAGGAAAGTAGAACTCCAGCAGAAAAAAAACATAACTGGGAGATACCTCAACCTCCAACATGTCTGTTCTCTTGTATTGTCCCCAGGTGCTGGGATAGAGCTGAGCATGCAGGAGCCATCTGCACCCTCTTGGTGGCATGTCCAGCTCTGTCCTTACTGATGCGAGCAGATCCCATAGCCCGTGCACTTCCAGACTACTTTTGTGGGAGCTGCTTTGTGGAAAACACTTGCAAGGAGCTGCCTGCTGCCCCCCAGCTGGGGCCAGCTGGCTGACTGTCTGGCTCAGAGGGCAACTGAAAGGGAGAATTTTATCTCTTGGTGGTGAATCTCATCCTCCAGGAGCAGCAGGACAGAGGCAGGGCCTGGAGCACGTCCTGCCAGGATGAAGAGCTGGATCCTCCCTTTGCAAGCCTCTTCCCTGGGGCGGGCGCCAGGCAGGCTGTGTGTCCCGGGCACAGCACACCCAGCCCACTCTGATCCCCCAGGCATGGAGAGCACAGACACATCCCCCTTGGCCCCTGCCAGATTACAGTGGAATTAATCAAGCCAATTATGTGCTACCAAAAAAGGAGGTGCTTTCTCTGTTCAGAGCTGGCTCAGACCCCCTGCTTGCAAGCGGCAGCCTAAAAATGCTGTTTTCTGCCTCATCGTGTCTCTGGGTTCTTCAGGAGCTGTAATCATTTTGGATAAAAAGACCAAGAATGACTGCAATCCCAGGCAGCTCAATCTGCAGAGAAAGCGGGGAGATAACGAGTGAGTGTGGGCAGGGAGGTGAATCATGGCTCCAGCAGAGTGGGATGGCATCCCAGGGAGGGACAGGCTGAGCCACAGCAGCTCTGCACCCTCTTCTCTATCGCAGGGCCCTGAGCAGTGCTTTTGGCCCCTTGTCAAGTCACACTGTTGCCTGTATCAGTTGGGATTGATGCCCTACTTTTAGTTCTTTCCCTGCAGCTACTCAGAATGGTGTATGTGTGTATCTTCTCCCTTGTAAAGGTCTCAGAGCAGCATTTCTATTGCCTTTTCATTGCACCTGTTGAGTCTCCAGACTTCAGCTTGTCTTGTCTGCCTACTGCATCTCAGTTTAATGGGAAGGAATCAATCCTCATTTCATGACTAGCAGTCCAAAAATTCCTCTGGAGTGTTTTCACTGCAGGAATGAGAACTGCATTTTACCTCCTTTTTTGTCCTAAAACATGACCAGATACCAATCTGCATCTGAAAAGGGCTCATCAGGCACCCTAAGACCACATTAAAGGTTGTAATTTAGGGTGAATTGGTGTTTGAGGAGTGCTACCTGCTTATCACACAAAAATATGTGGATTTGTACATGAAACAGGGAATGTGAGGAGCTTTGGAAAATATGACAGTGAGAGCCTGGGGAAGGCAGCTCTCGGTAAGACCTGAGTGCAACAAAGCAGCTGAATATACTGTGCTTCAGCCACCCTTATTTTTAAGGTGCAGCATTTCTGTTTGAAGTCAGCTCCTTCCCAGACTGTGAGCAGCTGGGCTGTAAAGCCAGTCCTGCTTCTAGCAAGAAGATCACAGGGCCCTGAGCATGAGGCATGTGAGGAATATGACAGCCGGCTAGTAAAATAACTCCTGTAGCCTGAGCCCTGTGGAGCAAGGAGGAGATGTGCTGGGAAGGAGCAGAGAGCAGAGCTGAGAGGGAGACAACAGCTCTGGTGAGATCAGCCCATCAGGCTGCAGCGAGTAAAGGAGCCCCTGGACAAGGCATGCTGTTAGCTGGAGAGCTACAAGAGAGAAATTTTGGGAAAAACCCATCTTATGTGCTGAGCAGGTGCACACTGCCTCTGTCGAGATGCAGCAGCTCAGGGCTGGGGACACACAGAGGAGTTCAGCCACCAACGATGCCTCTGTGATGCCTTGGTCATTCCTCTGAGCCCATTCTGCAGTGCCTGCAGCTTGTGAACATTCTCACATTTACAAATACACCTGCTCTGTTCCCTATGTGCAGCCTTTCCACCTTACCATGTTGCAAATCTGCTCCTCTCTCCCTGAGTGTAGTTTTTTGGGTGATGTGGTTAAATTCTGAGTGCTGTTATGCCAGATGGGCTGATCCAGTGTTGGTGGCAGCCAGGGTTTGCTGTGTGAGCTGGGATGACCTTGGCTCAGAGGGTGCTCACCGTTCTCCCCTCTTCTCTCTGCAGGACGGCTCATGCCAAAGCCAAGGCTGAAGGGTCTGAGCAGGCAGCTCAGGCAGCCAACAACGAATCAGGCATAGCCAGAATGATGGCCAGGGAGCTCTCTCCAGACTTCTACCAGCCAGGTAGGATCAGAGGCATCTTCCAAGAGGGGTCTTGCAATTTCCATGGGGAATCCCTTTGAGTGCTTCACCCACGTAATAACTCCACGAGTTGCCCTCCTGTCTATCCTAAATCCTTTTGCTAGATTGCAGCCAGCCCCTTTCCCTGGATGATTTGCTGTCCCCCGTACACCACTGTTTTACTCACTGTGTAGAAAACCCCCAGTTTCCCAGCTTCTCATGTTTTTCCACACACCAAAGCCCTCAGAACATCAGGCAGGACAGGCTGCAAGCTCAGGGCTATCTGCAGCTCTCCCGTAAATACATCCCTTGTGACTTTCTTGGAACAGTGTTGCACATTGACTCACAAACCCATATCCTGTGGGGCCTCAGAACAATCAGACTCTACTAATTAGGGACTGTATTATCCTATAAGAAAGCTGCTAATACAAAATACTATTTTCCTGATTCTCTATTTATTTGTTGGCATCACTGCTAATTATTTGACTGGGAAAACACTTGGGAGGTTCCTTCTGTGAGACCATGCTCTGAGGATTAGTAGATGGGAAGTGTAATATTAGAAGCAGCATTGTGAATGCCATTACTTTTCCCTGGACTGAGTTAGCTAGAGCTCTTCCTGGAAACTTTCCTTTACAGACAGGGAAGGTAATAACAGAGCAGAAAATAAAATTCCAAGTGCCAACATTTTCATCCTGTCTTATTAACTGGATTTATTGCCTGGGGTGAGTGTCCCATGGTTACTAAGGCAAGACCACAAAGGACTATCACAGTGGTAAAACTGGGGGTAGAAGCCAAAGGTTGACTTATGCTCAGCAAAACCTGACACCTGCCCCTGCTCTGATTTTGGTATCTCTGCATCTCCTGTACCACACCCCAGCACAGGGCACACGTGGGAAATGGGAACAGCTAACAGCCTGATTGGGGACAGTCATGCTGGCAGATTTTCCTAAATTCCCTGTGCTCTTGCTTTGTCCTGCACCTCCATGCTGGAGGGCTGCCTCTTCCTCCCCAGCACCCAGCAAGGCCTGTTGGAGCTGGCTTTGAGTGGGGAAACACCAGAGCACCCAGGCATGGGCATGAGCCAGCCCATGGCACTTCATTTAACAATGGCTAAACGTGGCTTGATCCTCACATAAGCCCCTCAGCTGCCACTCACAGCCCTGCATTCACCCTTTGCACACTGGGGTATTTATAGCACAGAGACAAAGGAAACTGGAATTCCTGTGGGGAGGTTTTGGACATCTAGCTAGATTATTTTTTCCACCCATGGCGATTGAATGAGACAATTGAAACAGTCTCTGTAAAACACTTGGGGCAGCCTGACGTCCACTCCTGGCTCCTCAGGTGCTGGATCCTCTTGCTGCTCTTGGGTCCTGGCCTCTCTCAGTGGCTGCCTAAGCTCCTGATGCATGTTATTCTTCTATGATTCTTTTAAACCTCTAAATCCCCAAAGTGCACAAGAATATAACTCTTCTCACATGGTTGCACCATCCAGGAACAGACAGTAGTCCAGCATTGGATTTTGCTAGGACTGAGAGCTGCTGCTCAAACAGCTAGGAAAGCCCAGCAGTGTTTGGTAGCTGTATTTCTCTCTGCTATCCTGGCAGATTGGCAGTGTTGTGTCTGGCACAGGCAGTCCTGCTCAGCTCCCATATCCCTAATAACTGTTGAACCCTGAATTTAAGTTAGAGTGTCATCCCTAGTGACTTAGAGAAGGATGTAAGCCTGAACCCTTGCTGAAATGTGCTGGGAGATAAAGGTGGGGAGGTGAGTGCATGTCCTCAGTGTAGTTGGAGGTTTTTGTGTTGTAAATTATTCAGGAAGAAAAGAAAGCAGCAGGAGAGAGCAAGGAGCCTGGAGCTGCAGGCAGCCTATTTTGAGGAGTCTGAACAACTGTTGAAATGGCTTCCAAATAACTCCCTTGCAGCCAGAAATAAATGGCCCTGAATGGGTCACCTGCTGATTGACAGGAGTGTGCAGGCAGAGCAGAGCAGCTGAAATCAGTGCCCTCCTTTTCCCCACTGCCCCTCCAAGTGGATGCATTGCCTGCATGGACAGGAGGTAACTGTGCAAATCATACCACTGACTTCTGAGAGGGAAAGGAGCACCAAGCCAAATTTCCCAACCAGACTCATGTCTGCATCAGTCCTTGAGATGGAGTAGATGAGGGGAGGCAGCCATAGACAGTGTGGCTCCAGGATCTGTGTCATTCAGGAGCACAGAGCAAGCCCTGTACACCTGCACTCATCAGCATCACTGGGGTTCAGCAGAATGAGGCCCGAGCAGGTGCTTTGCTTTCAAAAAAGCTGCTCTGAGACCTCACCCTGCCCAGGAGCAGCATGATGCTCTTGTTCTCACTTGCTATGAGCACCATGGTGATGTGTGGGGACCCTTCTCCCAGCACGTCTCAGCATGTGGAGCACTGTGGAGGGTTGTTACTCCACAAGATATTCCCAGTTCTTTAGTGATACATTTTGGTGCATATCTTCACTCTCAGGCTCTGTCTGAATTTCCCTGACCCAGGCTGGGCTGCAATTTGCAGTAGGGTTAATAAGAAGTGAAGATTTAATGATAGGTGAACAAATGAAGTGAGGCAATGTTGCTAGGAACTCACAAGTCAGTGTGTGAGATGAGGCCAAAATGAAATCTGAAGCCCTGAGTCACCTTTCATGATGGTGCCAGGTAATTTTGCTGCTGTTGTAGAGCTCAGGGTAGACAAGAGGGCTGTATAATTCCCAACCCTGTTCCATATATGAGAAACATGTTTTTCCTATCATGATGGATGGCACATAGATCATTTGGGGACTCAGCCTTTCCCGATGACACTGGTCATTGTGTGTATCCTGTGAAGTTACCAGGCTATTTGACACCAAGGAAGCCTCACTAAAGAGTTTCCCAGACATTAAATAATAAAAAAACCCAACTAAGTTCATTGGGAGTTGTATCCTTCTTAGCCCCAGCATGACCCATCTGTGTGACCACAAGAAGCTAAGCTGCAGATACTCATTGTTTTCTTTAACCTTATCTGCAGCTCCTGCCCGCTCCTTCAGCTTTTCCCAGCTGGATAGCCCACAGTAAGGCTTGGAGCCTTTGGGAGTTCCTGGAGGAGATTCCTCCTGGCAGCAGGGTCTAGTTTGGGAGTACCTCCTGTCCCAGACTCCTCACGCCATGGTCCCCAAACCCACTGCTGATGGGGGCGCAGCTGCCAAAGCCACGATGGTGCCGTGGGTGTACCCTGCTGTCCCCCGTGTGCCTCCTCACACGGCCCTTCTCTCCGCAGGCCCCGAGTACCAGAAGCGGAAGCTGCTGCAGGAGATCATCGAGAACGCGGAGCACGCGGTCAACATGGAGGAGGAGGCTCCGCGGCCCGAGGCCGCCCCGCCGCCCCCCACGCCGCCCGAGAGCCCCCAGCTCCACG
>VZTB01003892.1:72387-118586 GCA_013397245.1 Thryothorus ludovicianus
CGGCCGAGGCCAAGCCGGAGCCGCCTCGGCCCAAGGAGCCGCAGCAGCGCCCCAGCCCCGAGCGCAAGGCCCTGGGCCGGGCTGAGCCCGCGGCCGACAGGAAGACTGAGGCCAGGGCACCGGGCCGGACGGAGCCCAAGGCAGGGGCCAAGCGCGGCCCGGCCCAGGCGGTGGCAGCGCTGGCAGCGCAGAAGGCGGAGGAGTGTGAAGAGGTGATGTGGGGAATCCCTGGGAGCCTCCCCACCTTTGCCTTTCCTTTATTGTTCCCCATGAGGTCTGGCAGGACCCAGAGGGATGCAGACCTCCTGGGGCTGGAGGCTCTTTTTGGGATCCTAGAGGAGAGTGTTGGTATCTCCCTCTCCTGCCACCTTCCCAGCCTGCCCTACCTGGATCCTTGGCCTAACATTCATAACCCTCCTGTTTTGACATCCTCTCTTTACCTGGGCAGATCTGCTTTCAGACACATCGTATTTCAAAATTTGTGCTAAACCAGGCATCTTCCAATTAATTTTATCCACTTTTCTCACCTTCTTTTCATACCCAATTACCAGCCAACTTGGATATGAAAGTTGGGGGGAAAAAAGACCACAAAAAGCTCAAGTGTGTTTCTCTTTTACCTGTTACATTTACTTTTTTTCCTGTAGGGTCACCTCTTGAGCGGAACTGTGGTGTTGAATCACCAGCCAATTTGCCAGGTTTAAAATATAGTCACTGAAATTCAATTTTGCTCTTAGCAAATACAGCTGGAAACCCAGACATTTTATTAGCCCTCTGAGTCCCACCTTGCAGCCCTTAGGATGTGAATGATTCCGATGTGACTTTAGAAAAGCACAGCTTGGAAATACTTTGGTCTGAAATTGCAGCAATCTCACATGGGTTCATTTGTTGGGGTTTGGAAATAGATGATCTTCAAGGTCCCCTTCCAAAGCATTCTGTGATTCTGTTATATTAAAAATGACAAGTTTACAAACACAGGCAACTTGGATGCAGAAGGGAGTTGAGAGGAGCAGCCCGACAGGGGATCAGCAGTTCATGTTCCTGGGGTCAGAGTCTCCTTAATCTAATTCAGCTGCAAAAGCCTGATTTTACCTCCTTCAAATGAATTTGCAGAGAAGAAGTAGGAAAAGGATAGGATAAACATTCCACTAGTTTGGAATTCAGGCTGGTTGTTAAGTGCCAGATTTCAGTGCGTTGGGAGGGGGTGATTGTGGTATTTTCAAACAGCAGAATCAAGGTGTGTCTGTCTCCTCCCCTGGAGCTGTGGTGTGTAATACTCTGTTTTGGGTTTTTCCTTCAGGGACCTAACACAATCGTGATCTGCATGGTCATCTTACTGAACATTGGTCTGGCCATCCTATTTGTACATTTTTTGACATGATGAGCCTCTTGAACAAGGTAAGGAGCAGAATGAGATTTTATCCTCAATTTGTAGATGTCACTGGATGTTTTAAGGTTGACTCACTTTTCATATAATGTCATAAAATTATTGCATTAAATTATTTTATAATTTCATACATTTTCTCAAAATTAAGAAGATAGACTGTATTGGTGGGATACAGTCCCACCATATAGTTTTGCCTTTCTGGTACCATGGGCATGTTTCATGGAGGGAGAATTCCAGTGCAAGAGTGTGTGATGTTAAATTTGCAATTTGTTTACTGCAAATGCTTCAAGAAACAGTTTCAATTTGCTGTTTCAACATGGCTGCTCCCAGGTAACTTGTGCATTATAGTATTTCTTGGCACTCAGACCAGCAAGATGTAAGAACACATAGAGAGTATGAAACTGAAAACTGATTCTCTAATTGCACCAGTACTAGTTCTGCAGCTGTTGTTACATAATTTTTTTACTAAAGATAAATATGAATCAAGATGTCTGTAAGACTGGAGCTTGCTCAGGTCTTCCACTTGAATTGGGGTAAGAGTTTACAATTGGATTTGGTGGCAATAAAATCTTGGGAGGTTTTTCATGCCTGTGGTACTCCTGCAGCCAGGAAAATGCCCTGAGCTTGCACAAGACTTCTGCCTTGGGCTCAATTCAAACAAAATCTGCCATCAAGGCTGAACCTGACCCTTGAGCCTCATGTGACTGTAAAACAAGAGACACCTCTAAGCCCCTGTGAGGATGTTGGGCTGCTTTTCTGGGACCTCCTGGGGGACAAAACTGCTCTGCTGGGCCCTGCTTTCTGTCATGTTTTTAGTCCCAGCCTGCATAGGTGAAAGTCTTGCAGACAGCTGTGGTAATGTGTTTGCCATGTGTTTTGCTCTCCCTTGACTTTCCCATTTCTCTGTGTCCGGGACAGGCGTTGCTGCTGGTGGAGACCTCAGACCTTGGTGGGGATTAAAGCTCAGCCACCTGGAAACACCAAAGAGGAGGACTTGAGATCCCAAGGTTGCACTGCAAACATCGACCTTAAATGAGAGTATCTGAAGATCAGTTCAGTTTCCTGCTCCCAGGCTGTGGCTGGCCTCTGCAATCTACCAAGGAAAAGCCAGAGTTTCTGCAGTGTGGTCTCCTGTTCTTTGTATAAAATAGCAGTTGCCTTAAATTATTCTCACCAAAGCCATCAACTGTCCTGCCATGCCAGGGATGAGGGATTTATCTGTAGCTGTAGGAAAATGAGTGAGAAGGTCTCATGCGTGCACACTGGTGTGTTTTGTAACTCCCTCGGTTGACTTGGTGTCAGAGATTTTCCAAAGATTGTCATCCATGGCATGGAGATGAAGCAATACAGCAGCCAGAATGACTGATGGGAGCCACGCCGTGGCTCGGGGGGGACGACGCTGCTCTCCGTGCTTGGAAGTCATCCAAAGGGATGAACAAAAAGTCTTTCCTTTCCCCTGTCACCTGGCATCATTTTCCATGTATGGAGGACTGAGAGGGGGAGCAAGTTGAAATTGGGCTTGTGTTGAAGTGTGACCCGAGTCCTGCCCATGGTGGCCGATGCACCACGGACGGGGCCGCGGGGTGGGGTGTGAGGGACTGGTGGATCCAACGCTGTGGGTGCCTGTGGGGGTGCTCTGGGTGGAGATGGGGCCTCTTTTGGGACCAGGCACCATCCAGGCACTCTCCTGCCTCCAGCAATGCTCTGCACAGAAGCGTCTTGCAGTGGGTGGCTTCCTGCTGTGACAGGAAAGGCAGTAGGTGTGCTGAATTTGTCCCCTTACCCCTTTTTTTCCATGAAAATGTTGTGAGTTACAGTGAAAATGAGATTCTTGCTGAAAGTGCCTCCCTACACCTGCAGGTTCCTCTCCTTGGTGTGCCAGGCTGCAGGGGAGTCCTGGCCTCTCATTGCACCCAACAAAAAGACTTTCCAGCCAGAGGATGCAGGGTGGCTGTCATGGGAGAGGTTGCCTTATTCCTGAAAGAAAAAGGGTGCAGAGATGTGAGTGACTGCAGTGTATTTGGGTGTTGGGCTCAGAAATGTGCAGCAGCCAGGCTTTCAGCAGTGGCAGAGTACAGTGGGGCAGTTGTAGCTGTTGCTCGTGTGTGTGAGGCTGAGAGGCCTGGGTGATTTGCACCCATTTTCCCAAAGCTGCAACAGGGAGTGACCTTTGGAAGGAGATTTTTCCACCATGATCTGCTCTGATCCTTAGCAGTGCAGGCTTAGAAAGTCAGCACAGATGAAGTTACAGTTTAGTGTGAGGCTGAGTGCTTGGACATGTTTCTTCCTTCTTTTAAGAGCAATGTGTATTTTCTATCCCTTTTTTAAGATAATCGGAGATGTTATTTATAGTTGGTTGTGTACCTCTGTGTATCCTGAAGTCCCACAGCACAGGACTGGGTGGGAAAACCTCGTTGGACTGGAAAGAATGGAGAAATGATAGTTAAGGAAACAACCAGATGCCTGGTCTGCTCCAAAGGTCAATCTGAAAGGATTTCAGAGACGGAGTGGCAGACACACAGGGGTTTACACTCACTGGAGATATGGGGTAAAAACTGCCTAATTTATCTACCCTAGTTATGGCATAAGAGAGTGAGAATAATTCAGTATTTTTATTTGTGAACCAAGTCTATTTTTTAACCTTATTCAGCTCAGGAACATTGCCACAGTAGCAAATACGTGGTGTTTAGTGTGGGAGATGTGAATGTGTTCCTTTCCTAAAAGCCATGTGGCTGTACCAGTCCTGAGAAAGCTGTGCAGCATCATCTACACTTCCACAGAGCATAGTTTAGTAGCAATTTGCTTATTTTCTTTTTTTTTTTTCTTTCCTTAAATATACATGTATTGCAAACCCCAGGCTCTGCTGCCTTTGATGTTTTATCTCCATTTGCTGGCATTCACTTGCCAACTCTGCAGTTTCAATATGCCAGCTGCTTTTATTCACCACCAAGACAGTTTCCTTTGAGAGACCTGAGGGGCTTTTATTTATCACTAAGCACAAAAATGGATATTTTTCAACAGTGCTGTGGTAATTCCTTCCCCCCTCTATTTTTTATGCATGTGATATGCACTCAGTAATGTGCTTTTCTCCTAGTAACCTTCTGAGAAAAGTAGGTAGATTTGCTTTTATGTGACGTATAACTGTATCCATATTGCACTGAGATATGGATATATACATAGAGAGAGAGCCCCTTAGGGATTTCATTTTCTTAGATGCAAAATACCAGATTTACCTCAAACTGCATGCTTTCAAAACTGACTAGGATTTCGTGTTATACTTTTCAGGTCTTACAAAGATGCAGATATCTTTCACTCTTCACACAAAAATACCTTCATCACAGATTTTGCAAGCTGTTTACTACAATCTGTGTACTACTGTCCAGAGTTTTCTGTCAGTTGTTCTGCTGGATTATGTGCAATAATAAACAGTTATCTGCTCACTTTATCCATGTGGATTTCTGCAGGGGAATCTCCAGCTTTCTTTCCATGTTACATATTCACTCCAGTTTTAAAGCAGAGAGTAGTGCAGAATTTCATTGGTGGCATCTGGATGTTTTTTAGCCTTTTATTAATTATCTGTTTGAAAAATGTGCAGATTTTTATTGATGGAGGTACTTTGCAAAGAGAGTTGTTTTCACTAACTGTTTTTAGGCAGCCTTTCAGCACCCTGTGACTCTCTGAGCTCACTCCATGTGCTCCCATCGTACAGGACCAGGAGGAAAGGCAGCTCCTGGCCCAGAGCCTGCCCAGGCCATGCAGATGGCCACTGAGAGGTTCCTTTGCTGCCTCCAGACCCCAGGGCTGCTGCCAAGTTCATTCTGAGCTGTGCATCACTGGCTGCCCCCCCGGGTTTGGGGAGCAGTGATTCACTCTGCCTGTGCCCCATCCTCTCGCTCAGCCTCTCAAAACAGCCCGGCTGAGAGCACAGCCAGGCACGAGGCAGAGGGAAGTGGCAGCTGGGTGATTTATGGGGGAGGATGGATGAGCAGAGCCCAGCTCCAGCCCAGGGCAGCAGGGCCCTGGGGCCTGAGGAATCCAGAGTAGCCAAAACCTTCAATCCTTTTTCTATTTCTGGAGTGTTCCACATGAGCAGAGCCGGACTGTGCAGAGAGGCTGGTGGGACACAGGCTCGGCCTTCATGGGCAGGAGTGCTGCCCCTGCCTTCTGTGGGTGAGAGGGGTCTCGTGGCAGGAGATTTCATGCCCTGGTAGAGACGTAAGGAGCTGAATTTGATGAAATGATGGCTTTACTCTCCTCTGGGCTTGCTTTGCTTCTGGTATGAAAGGAACCAGCTACATCTCATTCATCAGTCAGGGGCAGCAGGGTAACTGGAGCCTTGTGCTCATAAATCTCAGGCTGATGAATGGAGCAGGTCTTTGGCTCACGTGTTACAGAGGCAGAGGGAGGGAGGTGGGTCTGCTGCTGAAGCAATGACACATTGCTTTAAAAGTATTAATAAAGGCAGAACAAAAAGTCTGTGGCTTCCCCAGGGTAGGGGGGACAGTGCTGGGCTCTCTGCCTCAATAGCTGCTGGTTTCAGGGATACAATCCCCACAGTGTCCAGCCAAATGTCCCCAAGGGCAGGCAGGGAGGTGTCTGATATGTGAGAACCAGGCTAAAGGCACTGGCCTGATCCTGTGTCGAAGGGCAGGAGCCTTCCCCTCCACTGGTGGGAGGGAAGGTGCAATCTGAGCCCCAGTGTCCTCTGACAGTGACCTACCCAGGCAATGTGGGGACAGCCACACTGTCCCCCTCAGTCCTTGTGGGGCATGGGAGCTCTCAGGAACTACCTTCTCTTTTGGTCTTCATCTTTGCACAAGAGGAAGGGTCAGAGCTGGGGTGAAGGTGACCCTGACATTGAGAGGGTGCTGAAATATGCAGAAGAGTTCCTGTGGTACTCCCTGGCCCAGGAGTCAGGAATGGGTCTGGCTCCACACCACTGCCTTTGCTTCAGGACCTGTCCTGGAGGAAACTGGCTTGAGCCCCAGGAGCATTAATGCATCAGGGAACAGGCACCACCAGCAAGGGCATCCCATGCCCAGCTTGGGGCTGGCAGCAAGGGCCTTACTGTGGAACCCTCCTCCTCTCCTCTCCTCTCCTCCTCTCCTCTCCTCTCCTCTCCTCTCCTCTCCTCTCCTCACTGCTGGCACTGCACAGCTGGAAAAAGTTGCTTTTAATTCACTTCCTCTGAGCAACCACCCACACTGTGCCCGCAAGGACAGGATCAGCCAGCTTGGGAGCCCAGTGGGCCCTTGCTGAGGACCTCAAAACCAAGTTAGCACCAGGACCACCCCAGGGCCTCCTCCTTGAGAGGGTAAAGGTTTTAATAGGCTTCACAGTTTGTCTTTGCAGGCATTAATTCCCTATTGGCAGAGCAGCGAGCAGCCACTGGTGCACTCACAGCATCCCCTGTCTCTATAGAAACAGCACACTCAGAGCCCAATTCATAGAGTGGTTATTAAAGAAAATTCATCAGTTATAAAGCACAAATTGTCCTTAATACTTCTCCCCAATACCCATGGCACAGGGACCTATGGTGTTACCATCACATTCCCTCCCTCATGCAGTTATCTGGGAAAGCACCCCAGATTTGGGGCACAGGCAATGCTCTCCCACTGAAATCTTCATTTAGACCCTTAGAAATGTGTAGGGCTGGTTAAGTGCTAAACTGAGGGTATTTTGGTAAATTAAATCAGTCCCACAGGACTGGCAGCTTCTGTGTGTCCCAGGGCAGCTCTGGAGCTCCTGCCCCTGAGGAGCAACCCCTGAGTGAGCTCAAGCTTGGAGGCAGGTCTGGGGGCAGCCCTCCAGAAGCCTTGGGAAACAGGAATTGCAAAATAAAAAAATAAATGTGAGTGATTACATTAATATTGCTATAAGACTGTCCCCAGGTTTTATTAGCAGCCCTTTAATTTTGTGATTTGCTTGAACTAATTAGTTCAAAGAAGCAGCTGGGGCCAGACCAGATTGAAAAAGGGCTGCATCCAATTCTTCCCCTAATGTGTGGTCCACCCTTTCTTGTGGCTCTTAAAAATTTAAGCAAATCCTCAGCATCCTCTTTGGTGATCTGAATATTGTTCATTTAAAGGTACCATTATTTTATCTTAAAAACATGGTTGGGTACCACAGAGTGGAGGCCTGTTCTGGTTGCAGGGAGGTGCTGGATGCCCTCATGGTCTTTCAATCCCTTTTTTAGGGATCTCTGGTATTTTGTGGGTTGCTCTGTAATTTGGCCCTGGAGCAGGCTGGATTTCCAAGTGCTGGCCAGCACTGTAGGGGAGAGGCTCTCCCAGAAAAAACACCTCTCATGGCCACTCTCCTGTGACACAGGTTGGCACAGATGCCCTATTTCCCCAATTTCCCACCACCCAAATCTAGAGACAAAGCAAGAAGACAACATGGTAGGGGCTTTGACTAGAGATTTTGGTAAGTCACTTAAACCTGTGTGTTTTTCCAGAGTAAATACCCCTTGCCATCCATACCCTGCGTACAGGCAGTTAACGTGTGGCCTTTATCTCTGGGACCAGCCTAATTCAGGTAAATGTGCTGGATGTGGTGTCTCCTAAACTGAAGCTCCCTGATGGATGCCAGGAGCTTCAGCCAGCCTGTGGTTCTTCAGGCACAGAAACCTCACTCACCACTCTCCCATCAGCTCTTCCCCAAGCCTCTGCCTCCTCCATCCCCCTCTCTGCACTACTCACAAATTCTTCCCCTCACCCCAGGGCCCTGCAGCACTGCTAGATCCCTCCTCTCCTGCCAGGGAACTTGTTTGTAATTGAAGAAACCAGATGGTGTTTTACCAGGTTAACAACCCCTGAAAGGGCAGGGGTTACACCTAATGAGCTTTAATTAGGAGAGTAACAGGTTAGATCATGTTGAGTTGCGCTTCAATGCAATAAATTACTTAGGAGCAATAGATTCTTTATTTGCTGGCATGTTTATAAACTCACAGCCCACACTCATGCTGTTGAGACAAATAAATGCTGAGGGTAAAATAATACAGCTTGAGACTTTACAAGCAGGGTAGGATGTTGCAAGGTACAAGATAATGCAGGCTGAAGCTTCAAGGGAGCTCTCTGATTTCTTGTAAGGAAATAAGGTTTTTATTCGGACCCTGAATATCCAAAGGAAGTTACAGTGGTGAATAAATTTATTTTAATGCCTTTCTGCTAGTGCTTTATTTCCCAGCAGCATACATCTCTCAACCAGCATCTCCTTAGCAAGCTGAGTGCTGACCTTCTGCCTCCACTTCCACCTAAAAGTCTCTCAGCTCCTCCTAAAGTGCCAGAATGCATGCAGGGGGAAGGACCAGGAACTCATTCCTCATCTACAGAGTTTAACGCTCTGGTGCATTTGTTGGCGATCTCGTGGTTCCAAGAGAATTTATCTGCCAATTACTTCTCAAAAAATAGCAAAGGGTCATGCAGTACTTGGCAGCTAAGAGCAGAAATGGGAGAAGAGAAGCAGGTTTTAATTTAATCTCAAGTATGTTGAACAAATATTTCAGAACTATCAATTAGCTGTTGGCTTGAGGCTGAAATTTAATTAAGAAAATAAATGTTTTTAGTGTGTCTCCATCTGGGGGGAGAAGCAGAAAAGGGAAGAGTGAAGATAGGAAATGTGATGAGGAGGTGGTAAACATCATGCTGGAGATACTTCAGAATTAAGCCGCTCCTTGTGTTGGCAGAGATCAAGGCTGCCTGTCAAACTGCACATCCCATGCCTGAGAAATGCCTCAGGTCAGGATGCAGGTGGGTTTCCAAGCTCCAGCTGTAAATCCTCCTCCCACATCCAGCTCTGCACTCGAAGCTTCAGGCTGAAGGGCTGGAGGACACAGGACAGCCCATCCCCGAGAAGATGCTGCCTGTGCTCAGGGCCCAGGGAGGCACCAGCAGTCACCCAGGGATCCCCTTCCTCCTCCTCCTCCTCCTCAACCCCTGATCCTTTACTGCTCTGGTTTGTCTGCACTTGCTTTTGTCAATGACTTGTTCTGAGCTGCTAAGGAAAAGTTCGGTTCTAAGGGGGGAAAAAGTCTGTACTATAAAAAAAGATTGTTACAAGGAAATCCCCAGATGTTAGCAAAAATACCTCCATTTTCTTCAAGAAGTAAATCCCAAATGTCTGAGCACAACTTTCTTAACAACAGTAAATAGGAACTCTGTTCCTAAATTCACATTATACAATATACAAAAACCAGTGCAAAAAGAGCATGGATCCTTAAAATCCAAATGCATTTTGTCTAGAATAATTGCAAAAAGCCGATGTTCTCTTCCCTCATCCTATATCTATTTTAGGGGTAATGTAGATGGCTTAATAACATGTAATATAATAATCTTACATGCAAAACCTCCCTACACCAAACAAAATAGGTCCTGGACAGTTCCAACACACTGAGGGGACTTCAGGTCTTGTTCTGACTCACCCAGAAAGTGATTTCCCGTAGATACAGAATGGTTAACTGACATCTTGTGCCCTTGAAAACATCACACATGTATTTTCCCAAGTGGATGCAAAATTCTAAGCTCTTTTAACACTATAGTTTGGTGAAAGCCAGTATTGACTGTGAGGCTGCACTGGCTCTTCAATATTTCACAGTCACTCGAGGTTTACTGGTGGCAGACACTTGTTTTATTTGGCATGAGCCCTAGAGTTTGGTTCTTGTGTTAATCAGCTAGTTTTACTCATAGTCCAGATAGTTTCCTGCAAGTCTGGGACAAGTGTCCTTGGACTGGTCTCCTGGATGCTGCAGGGTATGAATATCTACTTTGCTTACAAGACGACAGCAGCAATAAATATTTGTGTCACTGGTCACAAAACACTTAATGGACTTCATGAGTCATTCCCAGGAAATAAGAGAATTTCTTCACCTGCCATTGAAATGCACCTGTAGCAACACTGCTCTATGGTACATGACCACACCACACTGGGGCTTACAGGTCAAGAACAGAGTTTCCAGCTGAAGCAATCAGAGAAATTTGGACAGGAAAGGTAAAGTTATCCAAAAGAAATTCGGACCACAGTGTTGGAAGTACTTCTATTAGATTAGGGATCATTTGTTATTAGTTTGTTCATTATAGCAAATCCATCTGGTCTGGACCTGGGCTTTGTGTGCTACCAGAGACAGGACATGAGGCTCATGACACCCAACTTTGGTTATTCCTAACGTAGGAGTCTCCCCCTGAGAGTCCCTTTACAGTCAATGGCCTCACCTTGGAGGCATTCATCTCCTCTGTGGGGATGTGTATTCCTCACAGGACAGTGATGAGATGAGAGGAGACACCTGAAAGTTCCTAACTGGGCCCATTAACTTCAAAAGGACTCCAGAGGAGCAGGTCCCATGTGGTGTCTGTGCTTTAGGCATGTCAGTTTGGGTAGGAGAGGATCACTAAAAAGAGGTGTAATTTTTCCTTGAATGCACTTCTGTTCCTGGGATTCCTTTCAATGCTTTCGCCCAGCTCAGCACTTGCACGTAACACAAAATGCTATATTTAACAACAGATGCTTTAGAGATGCTAAATATTGACATGTGCTTAACACTTCACCAAACAAGAATAAATTAGCATTAAGGAAAAGCAAATTAATTTGCCCATAACAATATGTTTTGTTAAATGCCCTGAAGAAGTATTGAATGAAGCTTGCTGCCAAAGCAATTCCTCTTGGCACTCTCCCAGCACAGTGTGTACAGCCGCATAGCTCCCACTGCCTGCGTTGTTTCAGGCTCACTGGGTGTGTTTATTCTTCTTTGCAGGTGCAGGGAGCCTGCTCAGATCCTCCTGCTCGGTGAGGTTGTGGTCAGAGCTGTCTTTCACAGCGCTGTAGAACACCGGGGTGCTGGGCGGGGCAGGGCGCTCAGCGCTCCTCTCCTGGCACTTGTACAACTTCCGAAAGGCAGCCCTGAACTTCTGTGACATGAGGTTGTAGATGATGGGGTTGATGGCACTGTTCAGGTAGATGCACAGGCGGCAGAAGAGGAGGAACCAGGTGTTCAGGTAGGGAGGGTCCAGGAAGGAGTTCACCACCACCAGCGTGCGGTAAGGCAGCCACAGCACGGCGAAGAGGGCCACCACCACTGCCAGCATCTTGGTCACCTTGGGGCAGGGGACATGCAAAGAGAGAAACAGCCAGATGGTGCTAAATCTCCAGCAGAACTTTCCCCCCTGGAGCTTCTCTCTCTCAGCATTTAAAAGAAACACCCAAGCCATGGTGCTACTTCTCGCTGAAACCATTTTAATCAGAAAATAATCTTGCATTAATAAAACCGGAAATTATAGGTTTTCATCTACCACTGAACAGCCTCTAAATCTCTTTTGGAAAAGTATTCACCATTCTTGAAATGGACTGAGATAACCATGGGAATGTCTGTACCAGAAAGCAAATTTGAAAATTGTATGTAACAGTAAGTGAATGGGGAAATTACGTGTCTAAAGGTGGGGACCTTGGTTTTAGGGGTGTCATGGGATACACCTCATCTCTTCATCTCCTACCCTCGGGTTTCCCAGTTTCCTACACCACCTCTATTGTTCCAGGGAATAGGCTCCTGGTATAGAGCAACCCTGGAAGCAGAGGAGACTGTCAGGAATATTACTTGTGCAGATATAGGGCTTACATAGCTGCTTACCATGGGTTACTTTAATTTTCAGCACACTAGGGGAGTACTACATAAACATATCAGGAACAAAAAGAAACTAAGAACTCAGAAGTGAGCAGTAATTGCCCTCAGCTCAACATAAGCCTGTTTAGGGAACTGGGATTTTGCACTGAAACACCAGTCATCCTAATAATTTCAACAGCTATTTCTGGTAAGTGACAATCCTCCTCAAACAAATACTAACAAAATACACACGTCCCCACAGAGGAAAGTATGACTAAACACTGATGCTACATGCATATCTGGGCAGCGGTGTTTCAAAAGTCAGGAGAGTTGTGCACTAATCCAGTTCTTAGTATGAATGTAAGCACTGGGGTCACATTTAGAGTCTCTCAGTCTTTTCACTTAATTGAAAGAAACTATGCCTTCCTATAATGCCATGAGTAGAAACTGGGAGTCGTTGCTTGTGGCAAAAAAACTTTCCCTAGAAGAAAGGGACTCTTACCAAGCTGCGGCCAAAATAGAAGGGGTTTGCTATGTGTGGTTTAATGGAAATGTGAGGACACTTCCAAAAATAAGATCTTGCAGTGATACAGTGAGTGCTGAGGCTGTTGCTAAGACTGAAGTTTGTTTGCTGCCACAGTTTGCTGCCTTTTGGGAAAGATATGAGAGAATTTACAAATGGTGTCTCACAAAGCTATGCCCAGCCTCTGCCCCTGTCCTGGAAGCCACAGATGCTTCTCCCCAGCCAGTGTCCTCCCTCGTTGTTCCTGCACCATCATTCTGCGTTGTACATCTTTTTTTTTAGGAATACCACTCCCTCTAGTGGTCCCTCTCCAGGAGGAGAAATACGGACTTGGAGGTGTTCGTACAAGTGATAAACACAGCAAAGCTCACACCTTGTGGTGTCCTGCTCAGGATTTAGGTGCTTTTAGAAGCACCAGTGAGAGAACAGCAGCATCTTCACACCCCAAAAGCGGCGCAGTTGTGGGGCTGTGAAAGAGCCACAGAAAATCTCCCTCAGCCACGCAGGCAGGGGAGAAAAATGGGCACCTCTGAGAGAGCCCCTTTAGGACATTTCCCAGGGAACTCTGGGCATGGGGCCTGGAAGAGCCACTTCCCTGATAAAGAGAGGCCAGAGGAGAAATGCTGATGTGAGTGCCTGTGCTCTGGTCAGAGGCACCTACACACACCCACCAACTGGAAGCCCTGGAAAACTGCTTTGCAGTTTAGAAACTTAGTGCCATCTTTATTCCTTATGATGGCAGCACGATGATGTCAGGCTGTTCAGGGGAAGTCTTTGCCGGCTAGGACATTTTGGGAGGTACTGACAATCTCAAGTAAACTCCTCCTGTAACAGTAAAGAGAGCACAAGGTGTTTCCAGGAGCCGGAATGCCCCAGCAGCCACATGTCCTAATGTTGCTGGAACATGCTGTGCCTCTCGGGGGGAGCAGCACAGCCCCTCCAGCCCCTGCTCTGGAAGGAGAAATCATCAACCAGTCGAGAGCCCTCGCTGCCAAACACCCTGCCCGAGGCTCCTGCAGCAGCCAGTGGTGATGGGAGAGCAGACCAGTGTTTTGGGGAAGTCAGCACTTGCTTTAAACCTTTCCGAGAATAAGCAGGGGGGGAAAGCTGGACTGGAAAGATCGAGAAGTTCATGAAGAAATACACGTTCTTTGAGCTGTTTGCTTCCCCTCTGACCCTGACTCCTCTCTCCTGGGGAATGGAGGTTCCTGTGAAAGGCAAGCAGCAAGATACTGAGCTGGAAACAGGAGAGCTTCAGGGCAGGCTGAAGTCTACTTTGGGATATCTGGAAATCACAACAGAAATAATGATTCCAAGCACTCAAGCCAAAATCCCAGACTCAGCCCTTTCCTTTAAAAGGAAAGCTGAATGGGCCCTGCCTATTCAGAAGGGACTGTCCCATGTCTAGATACTGACCCAAAGAGATGGGACACGAGACAGTGATTGTCCATGTGAGCAGAGAAGGACAAGCAATGAGGACAGAAGGAGGGGGGAAGAGAAGAATATGGGAAGAGCAGGTGGCTGAGAGACACAGGAATCAGCAAAATGCAAACACCACTGTGACACTGAGGTGACTCCCCCAGTTACATCGACTTGGGGGGCTGCAGCCAGGGCTGGGCTCCAAGGAAGACAGTTCTCCCTTCTCTTTGCTCCCTGAAATCTGAGTTCACGTGCACAGGACACTGAGAGGTGAGTCCCACTGGCATAACGTGACACAGCTCTCTCCTTCTCAGGGAGGCAATCAATAATTAATCAGCTAGCAAAAGTAAAGTGCCTGCACTCCTGCCTCTGCCCGGCTGAAGCCCTGTCCTGCTCTAATAATCCCGACCAAAGCAGGAGGAGCCCATCTGCACTGACAGACCCCAGCTGGGCTTGAGGGGCTCCTTTGCAGCAAACCAACATTCCCCACTCCCTCCACAGAGCGAAACAAAGGATTGTGGCACCTCGCCCCCTGCCAAAATGCCCCTCAAAGCCCTGAGCCACCTGCAGCCCGGCATGCCCAGACAGCGGGGAGCCCCTACCTGCTTGCGGGAGCTCAGGGCCCCCCTGCTGCCCCGGCAGGAGAGCCTCAGGGAGCTGCCCTGGTGCCTGGAGCCCAGGATGGAATGCTGCGGGGTGCCGGGCACGGGGCTCACGAAGAGGATGCGGGCAATGAGGCCGTAGAGGATAGTTGCCAGCCCCAGCGGGATGACATAGAAGACAGCAAAATCCAAGAAGTAAATGGGCATGTAAAGGCTTCTGGAGACCCGGTAGCCACAGATGACCTGCGCCCCGTCCGCGAAGGTGACCTGGGTGGTGTCCACCAGGAAGAACCACATGAGGCAATAGAGGGAGGTGAAGAGCCACAGCGAGGCGATGATGCGCCTGGCGCGGGACACGGTGCACAGGAGCTGTGCCTTGATGGCGTGGCAGATGGCGATGTACCGCTCCACCGTGAAGGCGGCGATGGACCAGGCGGAGGTGTTGATGCCCAGGTACTGCAAGTAGGTGATGCAGAGGCAGCCGGCGTAGCCGTACACCCAAGAAGCCACCACTTCGGAGATGTTGGGCAGCCCGGCGGCCAGCAGCACGATGAGGTCGGCCACGGCCAGGCTCACCAGGTAGCAGTTGGTGGGGGTCACCATGTGCTTGGTGCGCAGCACCACCAGCACCACCATGGCGTTGCCCGCGATGCCCACGCCGCAGATGAGCAGCACCAGCAGGATGGTGACCACCTGCAGCTCCAGGGGCTGCCGGGGCATCCTGCCCAGGCTCTGGGTGCCGCTGCCCGGGCTGGCCGAGCCGTTCTCCATCGTNCCCCTTTTTTTCTACGATTCACCCCCAAGTCTTGCAGTCGCCCTGCTCCTTGCATCCCTTTTCCCTGCAAACTCTCCTCCTGAAGGCGCAGGGAGCGACCAGGATCTCTCCAGTTCCCGGGACCCTCCAGGAGTTCCCGGGAAACACCCGGGACTGTCCCGAACCCCCAGGCTCCCGGGACCCTCCAGGACTCCCCTTAGCTGCCGGGACCCCCAGGAACCACCAGGCCTCGCCCAGGACAGCCCACAGCCCCCCGGGGCTACCTCGGTCCCCGGGACCCCGCATCGCCTCCGGCCAGCATCCCCCGCCCGCGCCCGCCGGGTCCTAGCGCACCGCTGAGCCGGGGAGGAGGAGGAGAGGAAAGGAGCCAGGCAGGGCATCGGGGGTGCCGGTGAGAGGTGCCGATGGGGAGGAGCAGAGGCTGAAAGCGCCCCAGCAGTGAGTGGGACCCCGGACTGTGGGTGCCGATGTCCCCAGCCGAGGCACAGGCTCCGCTGTTCCCCCAGGGCAGGGAGGGCTCAGGGTGAGGAGTCCTTTATTCCTCGTCCTCAGGAGGACGGGAGCAGAGCGGTGCCTGTGAGATCCACAGCCTTTCCTGTTTCCCTTGGGCTGGGGCAGAGGAAAACCTTCCCTGAACATGGGGTAGTGACCTCCTTGTGCTCTTTCCTGTAGCCATCCCTGTCCCAAACAAGCACAGTGTCGCTTCTGAGGGAGAAGGCTTAACCAGCCCTCGACTGGGAAATTCCAAATGTTTCCAGCAATGAGGCTGGGGTATCTGGTATCTCCCTAGTGGTCAGGTTGGGAGATCCAGTGTCTCCCTGATGGTCAGCAGTAGCTGCAATTTGCTGCCAGCTCCATCCTTGCTCCTGACATCTCTGCAATCTGTCAGAAAATGCATTTTCAGATTGAAAGAGCAATTGTTCTAAGGGTCCCTTAACCTGTGGAGTGGATAAATGGACAAGGGGAGAACTCTCTTTTTTATTAGATTAGGTTTCAATTAAAGGCAGAAGTGTCCTGATAATCCCAGACATTGAGGCACATAACCAAAGTGTGAAGGATCATTCTGATGCTGAGTGATTCAAGTCTAATATTTCACAGGTAAATTCTTAAACCTGGGCTGCACAAACCTGGGTGGATAAAATGCCTTTTGCCTCAGCCCAAGGAGCAGCACTCTGTCCTCAGCTTTGACTGGCTGTGGCAAATAGTATTTTCCCCTTGCTCTGGGAAATCTTATCTTTGGCAGACAACAATCCATGGAGTTTTTCACAACTTCCCATGATATTGAATTCACCTGTGGGTCACCTTTTTAAATGACGATTATTCTCTCCTTCTCTTTCCATTTGGGTTGCTTAGGGCTCCACTGGCAGCCTACACCAGGTCCTCTGTGTCCCGGGCAGCCTCACACCCCTGCCCTCTACAGCCCCAGGTTTGGGAGGCATGACAGCTCCTGCCCCTCACTGCACTTTTGTGGGAAGGACTGGGAGTGTGGGCACGTGTATTTGAAACTCAAATCCAAGGGGTTGTGTATTTCGGTGCTCTGGATTGACTCTAAATCAGACACAATTCCAGCACTTCATCCCTCTGCTGCTGTCTGGCAGTGATGCTGGGAGTCCTCTGAATGTGGACTGTGTCATGGAACTGTGTGTGGAAGAAGAGAAGGGACAAACCTGGCACAAGTGTCTTGAGAGGGAAGTTGGGGTTCATTTGCTTCCTCAAACTCATTCCAGAAATTGGCTTTGTGGGATCAGGAAACAAAACCAAGACAAACTCCTGCAGACACTGGAAAAAGCTTTGTTTTGGTTCAGACCTGGAACACTGTGCAGGATAATTGCAGGTAATTATTTCCTGGCTGCTTTGCTCTGCAGCACTGACAATCCAGCAGTTATTAGGGCAGATAACAACAGCACTGAAGGACCCTGCTGAAGCAGCTCCTCCTGCCAGTCCCTGAGCTGCTCTGTGTCCATCACCAGGCTGGGGCTGGGCTGGGGGGAATGTGTGTCTGCCACTGCACTCACTGGGGGATTTTGTTGTCAAAATTGTGAGGTTTGCTGTGATGACTGGTTAATTTTCCCTTTACAGACTCTTTTAGTAACTGTGATGTTCAGGGTGTGACTGAGGCGTGTATTTAAGAGGCTACCCAGCTCGACACTTACATAAATTATTTTCTTCCAGCTTGACTTAAATCTAAATGTTTTGATGGCCAAATATGTTGTTTGTTTAAACTAACATTCCATGTTTTGTTCTTACAACACACTTCAGCATTTCCTTCTCTGCTGGCATCTCCTGGCACTGCCATCCTCTATGAATACCTGCCACCACCCACTCTGAAACATCAGGAAAGAGAAATCTTCATTTTCCTGAGGTCCCCAAATGGGAATGGCCATGTCCCTGGGTGCTGGCAGGGATGTTTTTGGAAAGGGGTGTCTGTGCAGCTCCGTGGCCAGGTTAGCAGCACTGTGCCCTGGCCAGTTCATTTCTGGCTTCAGGTTATCCATGAAGTTTTCTTGCAGCTCATCCCTCTAACACAGCCTCACTGGGCAGCTCCTTTAGTCCTATGAACAGAAAAGAACTCTAATGTTTAATATATTAAATTAACAAAGCTAAAAGAAAGTGATCCTCCTACCTAAATCTGTGAAAAACTTCTTTCCATTCCCTTGGGCTTCATTGCTACAAATATTAAACCCATAAAACTTCTGCTGTAAGAGCTGGGGCACAGAGGTTGCGTCCACGCGGTCCCAGTGAATGTGGAGAAGTGGAATTACAGAAACCACAAGTGGTTTTGAGACACTGGTTACAGGGTTTAGGGGCCTAGGCAACGGCCAAATTTTGAATTGGAAATGATGGTGGGGAAGTGATTCCCACTTCTGCACTCCTGCAGCTTAGCAGGGATGGGGCAGGACGGTGCTGGTGGCTCTGCTGAGCGAGGGCTGACAAGTGCCAGTAGAGATGGGGTATGAGTCAGTCGCAGCAGTTATTGCTCGATCAGAAAGACAAAGGAGAGAGAAATCCTGTCAAAATCACCTTCACATGTTTGGGAGTCACAGCCAAGAAATAAATTGCTTTGGGGTTTTCTGGGTTATTGCCCTCAGAGATCATGCAAAAAGCTGTCAAGTAATTAAACAGATGCAAAATCGATCTGGGTTTGTGCTTCATGGACACAAAAATGTGAAAAAAGCAAACCCTGGTGGTTTTCTACTGATTTCTGTGAACAGCCCTAAAGGGAGCAGCTCACAGACCTGGGGTGCATCACATCTGTGCCAGCAATGTGGAAGGGAACAGCATTATGGAAATATTGAAGATTGAAGGAATGGAAAACAATTAAGAGGAAGGCAGCGATACAGATTTCTGTGGGTGAAACCATTCCAGGCTTGAAGATGAGAATATCTTCAGGCTCTTCTCTCAGGTAACAGGACAGGCAGCATTTCCCTTGGGGCAGGGGGTGCCTGATGGAGCTGGTGGTGTCAGGTTTAATGAGCTCCAACCTCTTATTGTAACAAAATTACCAAACAGATGAAAACAGATATTGCAAATGAGGGGCTTGGCCAGAGCCAGTGAATATGGTGGAGTGGAATTACAGAAATTCACAAGCCTCTCATTTCTGAGTATAGTTTATTTGTGAACAGTCCCTACTAACATTTTAATAGGTGCATCCTTCAAACTCTGCTCCAGGTAGCTCCTGCAAGGGCTGAGCAGCCTGAATAGTTAAAAAAATAAAATAAAAAAATAAAAGAAATCTGCAGCAACATTAATTGGATTGATTTAATGAGTCAATGAACCAAACCACTGGGGATTTATCCAGCTCTGCAGAGACTACCTGAAAGGGAAAGGATGCTCTGTGCAGGTTTGAGTGAGGCCAGCTGTGTATGGGACACTGTATTTTGCAAAGCCTGTGGAAGCAAACACTGTCATCCTGCGTGCCAGGGGATTCCTCACCCTTTGTCACCAGCAGTGCTGCTCTGGGCTGGCTGTGGGTACCTGGAAGTGCCTTGGGAGAATGGGCCCAAAGTGTCCCTTGCCCTCCCACTGAGCCCAGCATCCATGGATGGCATCACCTGCACATCCCACAGCCCCTGCAGGACTTGGGCATCGGCCACAGCATCAGGTCAGGGTTCACAACTCTTAAACTCTGCCACCTGCTCCAGTGTGCTCAGTCCTCCAGGAGATCTGTCTGGATAAGCCAAAAGAGAGAAGCAGGTGGAAGGATGGGTTTTCGGGGCAGCACAAAGAAATGGAAGCATGGGGAGGCTCAGTCCTTCTGGAATCTTGATGTCTGTGAGAGGAAACTGCAGTTTGGGCAACCAGAGCTGGGCCTTTGCCAGAACCAGCAAGGCTTGGAGCTGTGCTGTGAGAAATGCCACATCTGATGTGCTTTTGGGGCACTCTGTGACACATCCTGCCTCAATCACCCATCCCAGGGCTCATCCCGAGGACAGCGTGCAGGGGAGGATGTGCCTGGAGTCAGGACAGAGATTGGCAGCTCCCAGAGCAGTAATCAGGGGAGGTGCATGCTGGAGGGGCATCTGAAGGGGATAATAGCCATGATAATGCTAAGAGGAGATAAAAGCTCTTCATGTAATATTAGGAAAGAATAAAACTCTAGCAGAACAATTAAATTGTAATTATGGGTTATTTCATATTCTGTGACATCTAAATGTCAACACCAAAGCTCTGTAACAACAAGCACTTGGTACAGCACACTCTGCACACCTGATGAGCACAGCCCTGGGAGAGCACAGCAGCCTCCAGCTCTGCTCTGCTCCCCATCCTGCAGGCAGAGCCATGACATGCATCAGGGAGGAAACACGAGCCCACCCTCTCTTGGTGTCCAGAGCTGGGCTCATACCATGACTGGATGTCACACCAAACAGGTGTGACAAAATGGGAGTGACAAAATGCTCCAAGTCCTTAGCACTGGTTCAAACACCCAGGAAACCCTGGAACTGGTGTCTGTAAAGCTCTTCATCACTGACCTCCATCACTGCACCCTACACAGCTGTGTAGGGCATGAAAGGACAGAAAATAGCCTCACTAAAGGTGACTTCTCTGGTCCTGCTGCTGCAGATCTTCCCTCCGAAATATGTCTCTGCTCCATCAGCCCTGACTCCTCAGGGCTGCTCTGGTTAGTCCAAAAGAACAGATGGTGAAATTGCAGCAGCTCTTGCTGCTCAGGAGACTCCACCCAGTTTGTGGTTTTGAATATTTTTTCAGTCTTTCCTGTGTGCAATGCAGTGTACCAGACAGAGGGCAGATCTCTCTCTGCTCTTAGAGGAATTTATTCTAATGCCAGAGAAAGCTCTTCCTCCCATCAGCCCTGTCAAGAGCACCGTAGTCACCTCCCACAGAGCCCAGGACCACACATGCATCACCAGCTGCTCCTGAGACAGCAAAACTCACATGGTTTTTGGGAAAGGTCTAGATGGGACCAAAGTTCCTCCCTCTCTCCTTCCCTCCCTGTGGTTGTGAACCTGGCCTTGCTGATGCCCTGGCAGTGCAGAGCACAAACCATTGAGCACATGGAACGGTTTCTTCCCTGTCCTGGTAAAAGGAAAAGGTGATTCACCCCATGCCAGTCACAGCCTCGGCTTGACCTGCTCCTCCCTATAATTCACAGAATTCTCACTTGTCTGAACAGCTTAATTCTTAATCCAAAAGAGGAAGTTTTCAGCCTTTCAACTCGGCTGTTTCAGTTTCTCAACCTACTTGGAAAGAAAACCCCCATCCAAGCTATGGACCACCCCTGACTAGTCAGACCCCTGGCCTTTTTATTTTAAATCTCTTTGGAAATAAATGCACAGAACTGGCCTCTCTCCCTTCTCGGATATGAAAGCACCTCCCCAGCTGTTTCCAGGTGGGATGAAGAATTACAGAGTATTTGACTGGAATAGCATCTAAGTAAGAAATGTGTGAATTCGTGGTACATTTTCACGTTCAGTTTGTGTGTTGAAAACATCTCTTCTGGCAATTTAATCTTTGCTCATCAGCAGAGAAACACAGAACTGCCTCTGCCTCAGTCCTTGGGAAGGTCTTGGAGGGATGGAGGTGAGCTGATCATTTCCTGAGCATCTCCTCAACGTGCCAATGTTATCCTGTGAAGCCCTGGAGTTTCTGAAATCAGGCAACTCAGGGCTTCTCTGAGTACCTGAAGGCTGAGAATCAGTGACGTGCTCAGAGTTCTGGATCAGGGGACAGAGAAACATGCCAGGAGGATTGGCTTCTGTAGCCACATTCCAGCTTTTAGCAGCTTTCTGGGATAACCAGTGTTGCTTCTACCTCATTTCCACTGTTTGTGTTGCAGGCTGAAAGCCAGATACAAATAATTTGGAAATTTTCTATTGCAAAATGTGAGGCATTGAGTTCAGAGTGAAACCCTGACACAATCTACAGTTGAAAGAGCCAGGATTTGGGAAAATCTCACTATGAATTATATGCACAGTGTTATGAAGTAGCTTTTTGCTTTTATTTATGTCCATTAATAATTTCTTTTTCTAAAATTTGGTGCATGGCAGTGCTCCTTCTCCATTGAGATTACAGTGCAAATACTATAGATAGGATAAATGCAATAAAAAATGGAATTTGCATTTTTCATACAACATATATCATACAACTTGTTCATACAACATATATCTTGCAAATACTATAGACAGGATAAACACAATAAAAATGGAGTTTGCTTAAATATCAGAAAATACTTCTGGAGAGAGGTTTTTGTTTGCCTGCCTGCTCTGGTATATGCAGATTTTTGGCTGTGAATAAGATCTTTCCTAAAGACTGTCTGAGCTGGATTATTTACACGTGCACCTCAGTATATTAAGGCCATTCATTCTGACCTGCCAGCCAGCCACAAGCAGGAACTTAGCATGTATTTTACCTAATATACCTGATATACCTCCATCCCTTCACTAAAAAACACCACAAAATTCCAAGGGAATCAGGGCCCTCAGGGGGACATTAAAAACTTGTCCTGTGTTGGAGTGTCTTTCTGTCCCCTGGCTTTGTTGCACTGTGGAGGAAAAAGCAATCCGTGGGCCTTTCTCTCTTGGGATTACATTTTTTTCTCTAGATAATTAAGAAGCCTCAAGTCTCAGTAAGTGCACAGAATAAACGGGGCGAGCAGACCTGCCTGGCCCACCCCTGTGTGTCCTGCCAGGCTGACAGCTCCTCACGTGGGGATAAATCCTGGGACAAAAGGCAGCTGTGGATACAGACCTGGGGCCACATCTGCCCTGGTGGCAGCTGCAGCAGGTCTGGGGAGTGACAAGCCCCTGGCAGCAGGGCCATGGCATCAGCAAAGTGGGGGGCTGGCTCTGGCACTGATGAGTGTCACCAAAGGGTCCCCAGCCCCTCGGGGCACCCCAGCCCTGCCTCGGCCTCATTGCACACAAACCTCTTACCCTGGATACCCCTCTGATACTGGACACCCTCCCCAGAATCCAAACCCAGGAGCCAGGTGTGGTAAAACACTTCCCTGCAGGGAAGTCAGGACAGCAAATGAGTGAGCAGCAGCAGCACTGACCAGCAGGGATTTCCCTTGGACGAAATGGACACTCAGGACCTGGCTGAGTGACACAGGACAAAGCCTTGCTCCTCATTCCCTCCTGCCTGAAATATGGGAGGGATGTGAAAACAAAGACAGAGAGAGCCCTGAGGAGCAGGAGTGAGGGTGTGAGTATGGAGGGGCTCTGAGGGGTGAAAATCCCTCAGCAAATAACAGGACTTGTACATTGGTTCTACTTAATAAAAAATACGTGAATAAATTGACGTTTCCCGCTGGTTAATCTGTTCAGTATTTCTCTCTTGCACCATCAAGCAAACCCTGGCAAGGCAGCTCACCCCTCCAGTGGGCAATACAGTTCCATAATGGTAATGTTTTCTATTTTGTCACACCTTTATCTGGCTTAGGAACAATGCCTCTCAGGAGAGCAGAGCAATTTCCAGCAGCTCTGCCTCCTGCCAGTTTCCCTGTCTGGGGAAAACATGACAGCCCAATTTGGCACCAGGGACAGCATGGCTGATGTCAAAATGATAAGTCTTCCTGGGAAAAACTCCTTTTCAAGTTGTTCTTGTTGGAAGACAACATGCTGCTTGGCTGGTTTGTTGTCTGAAGGGTTTCTCTCCTCCCAGCTATTTGAACCCCCAGCTCCAGATAATTTTAGCTGCTCAGTGGAAATCTTTTTGCTTTCACCCAAACAACAGAGCACAAGGCATTTTCCACAGAAACACCAGGACAAAGCCCCCAGTTGCTGTAGGGGTATAAAAGTGCTTGGTTTAATCATCAGAACAACAGGGCATTAAAAAACCTGGGCAGATGAATTCACCAGGGTTTTGTTAAATAGAGGCTTAAAAAAATAAAATCCAAACATATTTGTTTCAAGTACCTCAGAAGATGAGAAAATTCAGTGCATCTGGCAGCAACTACCACTTAATTTCTGTCACTTAATCTCATTGAGGTGCATTATGTCAAATAATTACCTTAACAAAGACTTTAATGGAAGAAGGGAGGAAAATAATAGACATACTTTGAAGAAATGAAGCTCTGAGTTTTTAACCTATCAGAGACTTATCTCCCTCTCCTCTGGCTCCTGCCCTTAGAGAGGGGGATCCAATCTGCCTCTCTATCAAAAAAAACACATTTCAGATGCTGCCCAAGTGATGCATTAATTCATTTGGATACACTAACATGTTTTCTGACCTTGAAACAACCCAACATTTAAAACCATGAAGTCAAACCATTAATCCAGCACTATCAAGGGACCATTAAAACATGTCCCCAAGTGCCACATCTACATCTTTTAAAGCCCTCCAGGGATGGTGACCCAACCACTGCCCTGGGCAGCCTGTGCCAGTGCTTGGTAAATCTTGAAGAATTTTTTCCTAATATCAAATCTAAACCTCTCCTGGCACAACTTAAGGCTGTTTTCTCTCATCCTATCACTTTTACTTGAGAAAAGAGATTGACATCCAAATTGACCTCTATTGACTGTTCTCATTCTATTCTGAGGTCCTGGAGCTATTTTATTGATATTTTATTTTGAGCAGCCATTTGGAAGAGGTTTTGCAAAGCACTCTTGGGCTGATTTCCACCATCAACCATGCCCAGGATGTGCCTCTCATGGTCATAGAGTTCTTGGATTTACTTCAGCAGGTAGAAGTAATACTTTCTATGGTGAATAAACTATCTTCTAAATTCATCTGTCTTACTCAGGTTTCTGTGCACAAAACCTTAAAGAAAAACTCATTGAAAATTAAGTTAATCAAATCAAATAACTTTCCCTTTTTGTTGCCAGAAGGCATAGCTTAAGAAAGAAAGGAAATGTATACTTTTTCCAGTACGGACATGGTGGAGAAGGTGAAGGAGCTCCTCCCTGACCCCAGCTCCCATGGATTTCCCAGCTAGCCTTGCCTAGTGCTGCAGATATGCAACAGCTGACTCCAGACCGTCTATATATTAAAAAAAAAAAGGAAATGTAGCCCATTTTTCTCAAATTAATTCTAAAATGCGACATTTCAACGTTCTTTTTTTTAGGGGTGTGTTTTTTAGAGTTTTCTTTAGTATTTTTTTTTCCCCCAAGCTCCAACCACTTCTCTAACTCCGGAAAACTGCGTGATCATGCCCGTGGTGTCAGACATCCCCCTGTGGCCCAGCAGCGCCCTGCAGACAGCTCTGCTCCTTCCCACGGCCCCTGCAGAGTTTCCCGAGCAGGTAGAGCGCTCTCCTCTCCTCCCGGCTCTGGAAGAAGGAGGCTGCGACCTCCCGGCACAGGCGGCGGGAGAAGGGCTCCAGGAACACGGCACCGTAGAGGATGCACAAGAGCAGCCCCAGGACCAGCAGCACAGAGGGGCTGGGAGGCGAGGGGGGGCTGATCCCGCAGCGGGCAGAGCTGAAGCTCAGATGGTGGTGGTAGGTCCTGTTGAAGTCCCCGAGCTGTAATTCCTGAGAAGGACTCCAGAAAATTTTGAATACAAAGGGCACGATCCCTATCTCAACCTGAAATGAGGAGAGTTAAAGCGTAAATGGGGTGTGAAGAAGCCAAAATCAGCTGATTACTAAAGGAACATCTGCCTGGGGGTGTGGAGCCACTGCTACAGCACTAGGAGAAGGACACAGAAGTGTGTGATGACTTCAGGCTGAGTAACTGTGTGAGGTGTAAGCACTGAGTACTGGCAGGGTGAGAGTCAGTCCTGCCTTCCATCTTCATCCACTGCTACAGACACCACAGCAGGCACTCACTGTGTGAGCTTTATGGTGAAATACACCGTCCAGATTGTGGTGTTAGTGGGTGAATATCTGAATATCAGAGGCTTTTTCTAAGCCCTGACTATTTTCCTGTAGATCCATCATAAGCAGGTGTCTGCACTAAGGATCCTGGGACTGGGAAGGAGGCAGGCTTGGAGCAGAAAAGGGAAGCTAAAACACCAAGCCAAATAATATTGAAGTAGAAACTGGGGAGGTTTGTGGAAAGGATTGCAGAGGGCAACAGCAAGGCCAGCAAGCAGGGCTTCTCTCTGCTGAAGAAACAGTGCAATATGATAAGGAGACATTCTCAGTGTTCATCAACTGCCCCCTTCCTTTTGGACTTGCACCCACTCTGCCATGGGGGGACAGTGTCCAAGGGACTCCACCTTGCTTAGGGAAGGGGCCTGGAGGCTCAGGGACATCTGACTGCCTGGTGCTAGCAGTGTCTTTGCAGCATGAGGCACCATTTGCTCCCCTCCAAGCTCCCAGGGGCTGCAACTTGCAGAGTTCTGCTGCTGTTTGCTGCACTGGGAGGAGCAGCTGAGGTTGTGCCACTGCCTCCTCCAGCTGGCTGCTGGGGAGGGGAGTCAGGATTGTGTAAATAAGAGTACAAGGACTGCAATCCCCACCACCTGAAGGGACACAGGGTGGGGTCCCCACAGAGGCCAGGACAGGACAGCCCAACCCACCTTGTATTTGATGCTGAGGGTGACAGGCACCACAGAGAGCTGGGCTGCCTTTGTCACCACCGTGTCTGCCACGCTGAACGCAAAGTGATCCATGGCCACCACCACCAGCATCAGCATCAGGGCCACGGTGACCAGCATGGCTTGCACCAGGCACGGCGTCACTTCTTCCCAGGACAGCTTCAAGCCTGTTGGTCGGAGGAGTTTTTTGGATGAGCCCACCAGGAGATGAGCTGCTCTTCTGTCCATGGCTAAACGCTCCAGCTTCTTGGTGATGTAAAAATTGTCAAAGCGGAGGTCGGTGAGATAATTTTTCAAATACCAGGTGGACTCAAAACAGAGATAGAGCATGGAGAAACCAGCAGCCAGTCTGTTGGCTACTCGTATAGAGTCTTTGACCAGTACCTCAACAGATGAGAAATCTCTGCTAATTTTCTCACCAGCAAGGTGCATTTTTTGGTAAATCAAGGAGCTGTTATGAAGCAATGAAAAACGAAAATGTCCATTCCTAGGCTTATAAATGGAAGGAATAGTTTCTTGGATTGCATCCCCAAACTCCCAGGAAACTCTGTCAAGCAGGGCAGTTGAGTTCAGAAGGCTGTCAGAGGAATTCTTGCAGATGCACTTAATAACCTGCAGTATGGTTTTAATGTTGCTTATGATGTTGGGTGTTATGTTCACCACTGCGATCATGATGCAGGTGGAGAAGAGAAGCTTCCTGCCCTGTTTGGTGCCTAACGTGGGCATGATCATGCTGAAGACACAACGGGCAGGATGCACCAAAAGGAGAGTCAGGAAAAGGAGCAGACTGAAGGAGACGGACGTGGCAACAGAGAGGTGCCAGGAGTACTCCAGGGAGGCAAACATCCAGTTGTAAAAGAGGCCTCCTATCACCACTGTAATGCAGGAACACTGCAGAAACAAGGTCCACAGCTCTCTGCCATCTGCTGGGACAGGTTTGGAGTAAATCCACCACAGGTCTGCCATAGTTCTGTGCACCTTTGGGAACAGAAAGTCTTCACAGTAAGCACGGGCTCTCATCCTGGAAAAAGAACAAGGAACTGGGTGTCAGCAGGGGAAGTTCATGAACACTGATCGGGGGGGCTGTCTTGAGATGATCACTTATGGGGTTTTATACAGTCCTCCTCTGAGTGCCTCTGGTCTCACCCTTCTCTACTTCCCTGCCAACTTCCCTGAGTAGCTGGGGCTGAGATCTCCCCTGGAAGCAGCAGAACAGGGAAGTTCAAGACATTTATTGAAAAATAAATACTAAGTACGATGCAACTGCTCCTCTGTCAATGCAAGCACAGGAAAATATTGTGTTATTCTATAAAAACCATAATAGAGTAATTCTGAGGGGTCACAAAAACCACAGTGGTTGAGGTTTTAGTGCTTATTTAGAGGATGTTGGAGAGAGAAAGAGGATTCTACTGGCTTCTGTGGAAATTGTTAGACCAGCTCTGTATTTCAAAGGTGTTACATTGAAAAGAGGCCGTTGAGTGGTGCTCTCCCTGCCTCTTAAGAGGAGGCCAAACACAAATCTACATGTTTAAGGGTGACAAACAGAGGAAACAGTTTCATACTGAAGCTGCACTGCCAGAGGAAGTCTCCAAGGACAAGAATTTGGCCACTAAAGACAGGATGAAATGTCCCATAAACCTATTTAAATGTCTAATGGGAACAAACATTTGGGAAAGAATATAATTTCTCAGGCCTCACATCTGGAGTGACTCTCCAGAAACCAGAAAACCTGGAGGGGAGAAGAGCCTGTCCCAAGGGTTAAATCCAGTCAGGCAGTCCCTGTCTCCCACTGCTGGACAGCAGCCTCAGCTATCCTTTGAGGGACAATTTTAAAGAGGAAAGGGGGGTTTCTGTGGAAAAGTCATACAACAGCTATCAAGACAGAGGGAAAGAGGGGGTTAAAGCTGAGTCTACATACCCAGTGGCAGTGAAGTGCCCCAGACTTGCCCGAAAACTCTCCATGTTCCAGTGGAGAGGATCCTGGATGTGGCTGTTGGGAGAGGCAGGGTAGGAAACCAAGGCAGCAGCAGAGAGCCAGCCTCAAAACCCAGGATTTTTTAAGGCAACTCAGATCAGCAGCAGTGGCAACCCCTGAAGTGTGCAAAACCTGGTGAGTGAAGCCTGGGGAATAACAGCACCACAGAACAATGCCAGGATGCAGAGCACTGCTTGGGCTTTACACTTTTTCTGATCTTACTCCTGTTGCAGAGAAGGCTTATTTAAATGACGCATAGCTGAAAAAAAATGAGTCAATGACACATGGGCTGACGAAGATGGAACAAGGATCATATGGAACCTGGGGTGTCATCATTCCTTGTGGGGAAATCAGATGACTACTCCTCACACTGCCCACCAGCAAGCAGTGAGCAGGGCTGGCATCTCTCTCAGAGTGAGAGGGACCTTTTCCCCTTTCAGACATCAGTCATGGTACAAAGGGCACAGCAGGACCCAGCAACCCAGTTGGTAACTGCTCATCTGTTCTGACAGGCTGCTGCTCCCTGCTGAAACTCTGTGCAGGGTTCACAAACAGCTTCAAGGCTCGTCTCACAGTCCTAGCAGAGGAAGAGGAAGTTTCAATCTTGAACTTCTCTGAATTCCCTATAGGCAGCAAATCCACTGCTGAGAAAACCCAGCCACAGTCAGGATTCCCAAACTGTTGAGAAGCTCCCAGATGTACAGACCAGGATGTGAAGTCCCCAAGGGACCAACTTGCCTGGCCCCAGGATGTGCCCAGCAGAGCCCCAGCCACCAAACCTGCTCACCTGGAGACAAGGACCAGCCAAGGTGTTTGCTCCTCACTTATGAGCTCAGGGATTACAGGAGCCTTCCCTGGCTCCCACCAAACCTGCTCCTTGGCCAGACACCCTCGTGCTTAGCCACCATCTGTGGGCAAAGGTGACACAGCTCACCCAGCTGCCACTGAGCCCATCCCTTATTGGTCCTGCTGTCCTGAGCCAAGCCCTCCTGCCAGCTGGGAACCGCCGGGCCCTCGGGAGGTTCTCATGCTCCCCTGGGCAGGAAAGGGCAAAGGGCTCGAGGTCAGCCCTGTCCCAGCCACCCCTGGGGACAAAGCACGTGGGGCTCTGCCCTCCAGAGAGAGGTGGGAGAGCAGCAGCTTCCTCAGGGGACATGGCTGGACCCCACGGCAGTGACAGGATTGGAGGACAAGGAATGACGAGCACAGCAGGCAGAGCAAACCTCTGCCTGCTTCCTCTGCCCTTCCTGCAGGCACCAGGTCCCTGTGCCCTTGCTGCTCCACTCAACAGCTCCACTTTATAGCTGGGGGTTTTGTTTTTCTGTGTGGCTGGTGGAGCAAAGCTTTCCTCCTGGTGCCCCGGAGCACAGAGGCCAGATGGGGAACTCTGCCTGGCTCCAGCCGGGAAGAGGCACCAGCCAGGCGGGCAGGAAAGAAAGTGCTGTTTGTTTGGAGCATCCATAGCAATGGCTTGCACAGGCCATGAATTAGGCCTTCAATTCAATGTGCACACTATAAGGGACTAACCCAAAAGACCCATGGCTGGATCCTGCAAGGCTCATCAGCTTCTTCTATGACTAAAACTCCTTTCTCGCTCTACTTCAGAGTGAACCAGTATTAGCATCAGCCCCTGGGACCCCATCCAGGCTGTGCAGGCAGCTTTCTGGGGCAGGAAAAGAAATAAATGTAGCAATAGGCTATAAAGAACAAAAACCTCTCAAGTCCTCAACATTGTGATGTTTCCTGAGTCTGCTACATCATCTGGCAAAGGCACCTGAGGTCTGTGGGGACCCTGAGCAGTAACTCTGGCAGCACCAAGAAGTGCTTGTTTGCAGTCATAGTTAGATTTTTTTCTTCTGGCTCTGCTCAAAATCGTTGTCTGCCAGCTGGAACTTCAGCAAGGGCATAAATCTGGGGTAACTTCGATTTTATACCATGAATGACCTGTAAATGAGCTAGAAACCTAAATGCATAACCTTCCCCAGAACACAATGAACAAGCTTGCTTTGCCGGAAAAAACCTCAACAAACAAAACACAACAGCAAAAAAACCAAATAGCAGCGTGTGTGCTCATGGGGATACCTGGAGGGCAGTGGGTGAAGGCTGGGAGTGGGAAAGGGGCAGGACTGGGGCACGGGAAAGGCAGGACCTCGCTCCTCAGTGAAGCAACTGTGACATCTTGTGGTCACACTCTGCTCAAGGACCCGAGGTCTGGCTCATTTTGGTTCTGAAAAAAAATACTCTGTGTTTGGGAGAGTTCTGAGATGAGGAGGAATGCTGTGTCCTCCCGGGACGCTCCCAGGTGCCTTTCCCCACCCTGTGTCATTTCCAGATGGTATAAATGGAATTTGCTTTCTTGACATGCCCCACTCTCTGTAGAGCTCAAGCTCTAAAATTTTCCAACATCACCAATTCTTTTAGCACTACAGGAGGAAACCAAGGCCCACAAGCCTGTGAGCAGCTCACTGGAACTGTGAGACAGCAGAAGATTCCATTGGCATCACTGCCAGGAAGCAGAGCCTGGCTTTACCAGGGATGAGCACTGAGCTTGTACCCACCAGGACAGAAGTTTTAAACTCAGCTGAGTGCAGACTGCAGTGTTTGGGTGAGCCTGTGCCAAGACACCTGCAAGTTCAACCTGTGGTGACCGTGTCACCTTGTCATGGTGACAGGGATGGGAGGGGGTGCAATGCTGTATCCCAGGCAGAGGGTGGAGTAAATGAACTGTAGAGCTCAAGAAAATGGCTGGAGAAACAAGGTGAATGAAGGGCTAAACCAGAATGTTTTAAGTCTGAAGATAATTCTCCACGGCAGTATCATCAGCACCTGTTGATCATGTTATTCTGCCAATTTGAAAAATTGAGGGTGTGGGAAAGATTAACTAATTAGGGGTGGTTCTTTGTTAAAATCACTTGCAAATGAAAGATTCACAGTAACACAGAGCCAGACCATGTATTCTTAGGTTACTACTATAGAAATATAGCAAAATCCCAGCAATATCCTTTATGAGGGATAAATGTGATAAGGGAACCAAGGCTGTCTAACCTACAATAGCTGGATTCCCTACCATGCTGGACTTCCATTTGTTTCATGACTCTTTCCCTGCCTCCCCTGAAATTCCATCGTCGCTGCTGAGTGCAAACTGATGAGCACAGCTCTGGAATCACTCCCTGCTGCAAGGACCCACAGAGCAGCTCCTCCGTGTGAACAGTCTGTAAAGCAACTCGAATGCTTCTGGGATAAAAGACAACGACAAAATGCTTTCCTACTATAAATAAACCAAAATTATTTTCCTCCGAGTGTCTCAGGAGAACATATGGATGTTGGTCCAGGGCTGGATTGGGAACATCAAAGGAGCAAAGCAGAGATATTCTGGATGTTGAATTTCAATGTGTGAGTGGCATTTCCTGTTAATTAAAATTCACAAGGAGGCTGCTAATGTGAAAGGCTTTTGTGATGGTTGTTGGATTTTTACATTCCTAGAGAAATGGTGCATAGGCAAGCAAAGTTCCTTTAAAATAACACAGTCAAAGTTATAGAAGGTTACTACAGCACTTGAAATACCCTTTCCTGGGAATTTTCATATCTCTACACATATCACAGACCCTTCAAGACTAATGGGGCTGACTTGCCATTAAAAGCTGCTTTTGGCAAATCTTAGTACTAGCAGCAGCAAATGGAATCAGAAATTACTCATGCAGGCCTGTTCACCTTTGAACTCCAGAAAAACTAAATCTTAAAATCTCTGCTTAAAAAAATTAATTAAAACTCAAGCATGCCAGAATAGTCCTACTCTCACAGATGCCTGGGTATAAAAGAGGAGAATTAGGTAATGCTGTTGTCCACATGCCTTAAATCAGATCCTCTGGGGAGCCCTGGGAAACACAGGGGCTGCTGGCAAAGCTGGAAAACAGGTCTTGAACTAAAGAGCTTTAGGATCCAGGTGCCTCTTACACCTTTCCCAGGTGTGCCAAGGCTTTGCTGTGGACCTTGGCTCAGTCACTGCTCCCCTCTCTGCCTCAGTTTCTCACGTTGTCACAGAGATCACAGCCCTGCCCTGGCTGCATTTGTGAAATACTTCCTGATCCCTGGATAAACAGGGCCACAGGCATGCCAGGACACTGGAGGTGATTTTTGGAGACTTCTACACACACTCTGTGGTCTCAGCTCTGCTTTCAAGCCCAAGGAAAACCATCCTGGGTTCGATCACTGAGAATGCCCCAAGTCAGAGCTGAGACCATAAACAAACCTGCACCCCCAACATCTGCAAGGGAGCTGGACTGGATGTTACCCTTCGGAGCTGGATGATCCCACAGCCCTTGCTGTCTGTCCTCCAGGCTGCAGGGACAGGCAGCTCTGTCCCAGTGGCTGGTGAGGATCCCCTGCAGCAGCAGTGACAGCTCTGGTGGCTCAGGGCAGAGGGGCCACGGGGCTCCTGCCTGCGGGCACAGCCTGTTCCCTGTCCCTATTCCCTGTCCCTATTCCCTGTTCCTGTTCCCTGTCCCTGTTCCCTGGCCCAGGACAGCAATCCCGTGCTGTTCACGGGCAGCTGGCTGAGAAAGCAAACTGCAGGGAGCAATTTTCCCTTCCCATTCAGCCCATCTTTGCAAAGGCATGATGAGGAGCATCCAAGCAGAACGACAGTGCCCAAACCCAGCACAGCCAAGCAGAACAGGGATTTGGGGGCTGCTCAAAGGCTCTTTAGCAGAGCAGCCCTGAGATGCTGGGCCAGGGGGTTTCCCATTTCCCATTCCATGGCTTAGCAGGACTGCCCTGCCCTCCTGCTCCTCCTGAGGAGCCACTGCCCAAATCAGGGAAGAAGCTGGAACAGGGGGAGGCTCTGGCTTTGCTTTTCTCCCCTCAAACTACAGAGCAAACAGGACCATGTGACGTGCTAACCAACGTGCTTTATTTTAAGTTTTCCACAATCATTAAGGATTTTGTTTGAACATTAAGGATTTTTTTTTTCTTTAACTTGATTCATCAGCGTTCCACATTCAATTGGTTTTGGCGACTTCAGTTCCACCCCCTCGAGTTCCCACCTGCCACATCACCCCAGGGTAACCCCTGCAGCAGCAGCTGTGGCTGGGGAACATCTCCCTGCCAGTCCTGGGGGTTATCAGCAGCACAGGAGCAGGGGGATGCACTGGATCCCTACCCTGGACTGGTTCATCTTGTCAGCTCCACCAGTTTATATTGTCAGAGAAACTAGTCCCAGCACAGGGATCCAGTCACTCACCTTCTATAAAACAAGAATCAGATCCTTTATCATTCAATCATCTATTTCAATGACTGATGATTTAAGTTTAATATTTTATATTCTTACAGAAAATAAAAATAATCGGATAAAATGGTGATTAAAATCACTGTCAATTTGCAATGCTTTCATTGAAAGTATCCAAGCAATCTGATTTAAAAAGACATTAAGAATCAAAGCCTATTTTTAAGAAATGTCAATAGTATTCAAATGCAACTTGTCCACTGACCTGTGACTCAGAGGGTCATTTGTGAGTGAGTCAATCTCACAAACCTGATTCTGGCCACAGTTACCAACGGTGAAACACCACCGATGTCAGGAATGAATTTGGTCCCAAACCCCCATCCATGTACTCAGTGCAAAGAACCAGGCAGCAATCACTGCCCCAGCTTTTCAAAACATTGAACATGTTTGGAAACAAACTGTGGCCTTCCAGTTTCCAAAGCATGGAGCAATGCACCGAGTCCTGCCGACACATCTCCTGAGTCATCCCTTCACACACACAAACCTGAAGGAATAGTCTTCATCCTCCATGAGAGAATTGCTCATGAGATGGCACTGAGACCCCAGCCTCACACCCTGCCACAAGCAGCCGGCCACGCCGCCCTCTCCCCGGCCAGATTCTGATACACTCACTCACATTGGGTTGCACATAAATAATCCAGTTGCCCCCACCCTGTTGCCAGGGCTGCTTTCCCAAACGAGGTAGGGTATCAGAAGCTAGAGCAGCAAGGCTCGTCAGCTCTCATGGGGGGACAGGCACCTACCTAAAGATGCTCCATGCCTACAGGCTGTCCAGGTAACAACCACCTGTGACAGAGGGACTCTGGGAGAGTCGGATTTGTACCTGCAAAAGGTGGGGAAAGACCTCCAGAGAAAATAGCAAATGGATGTCGTGACACTGACCAGAATTTCTAAAAATAAAATTAAACCAGAAGGTCCCACACAGTGTGAGCGGCCACGTGGCTTTTCCTCCTGTGCAAACTCTGACGATTCCAGTGCCCCAGTCCTAAGTGAGTGAGTCCTTCCCCGGGGGTGGCTTTGTTCATATTTTATTTAGTGCACTTAAAGTGACATTTTCTACAGCTGTCACAAGTGAGGTGGCATTTTCTGCATGGATGTTGGCCCATGCAGGGAAGGTTCCCAGCTGGAAGATGCTCTTGGCCCATGTGTTCATAGCCAAGCTAAGAAGCAGAACTCCCATAAGATTCATGAGCAACCCAGTTCTTGCCTACAAAAGAAATACAAAGACAGCTGTTGAGTTTAGACTGGACATCTACAGCATGTGAAGCACGAAGCTATTTGAATGCAAACATTATAAAAATGGAAGGCTTAATTGCTGTTAATATTAGCAACATTTTAAGCAGGCTTAAAGCCACAAAGGCCATTCTGCAGCTGCTTACCAAGCTTTGATCCATCAAAAACATTAACATCTGTTTAGCCTCAGGAATGTGAGCAGGAACTGGGACTAAGCCTAATTTTACTCATAAGCTTTATTTCAGTGAGCTGGGGAAATTTTCCTGCATCTAGGAACCTATGGAAGTTGAGCTGCTGACACTAGAGGAACAGGACAAGGGGCTGGGGGATGCTGACCACATTCAAGGCCACTTTTGTCACCATTTGGAGTCATGTTTGCTCCAAATTTCAACTTCATACAAGCTCCTTCCTTCCTGTGCCTTCAAACACTGTTAAGAACAGTATCAGACTTCTGTCTTCTTATATTGAAGTACTAACAATACAGAAAAATCTCTTCTTTAAATACTCAGGCTGATTGTTTTCATAATTTTATGTATCTAATGGAACTTACCATATCCTTGACCATCAAATGTCCAGAGGAAAATGCAATTGAGTTGGGAGGTGTTGAGACTGGCAACATGAATGCATAGGAGCATCCTATAGTTCCTGGTATCATTAAATAGAGGGGATTTACTTTCAGACGAATGGCCTGGAAAACCAGAAAGGAACAGAATTTGGGCCTTGGGGATTTGAGTTGCCAGCAGAGGAATCAAAGGATGCAAACAGCCAGTGCACTGCACACAGCCCTATCCCACACTGTGATAAATAATCACATCTCTCACAACAAAGTCTGAAGGATTATTATCCTTCAGTGCCCACATTATGCTACAGGGCTTGTTGCTCCCAAGGGTTTTGAAAAGCCTGAAGCCCAGGAACAGGAAAATTACCCAGTGCCTGTCCCAGCACAGACCCAACACAAGGGGCAGGGCAAGGAGGGGGCAGAGGATGAGCTGGTCTAGCCATGGGATGACCTTACCAGCTCTGCCAAGACAGGCAGGAAGATGATAATAGTGGCAGTGTTGCTGGCAAACTCCGTGAACAAGGCGATGACAACCGTGATGAGGATGACAGCCACAGGAGGTGGCACACCCTCCAAGGGATGCAGACGGCCTCCTATCCACACAGACAAGCCAGACTCCTGCAGAAGGGGACAGCAGAAACGGGAGTCATCCTCCTGCATCCCTGCAGGGGACCTGATCCTCTCCTAGGACTTCTCCTCAGGGTGTCTCACAGCAAGCAGCTTGCAAGGAGTTGTAACTCCTTAATTATCTGCTGTGTATTGTGTGTATTGTGGTCACTTGGACTTGAGAAATGCATCTTTAGCCTTTGATGACTCCATTGATACAAGTTTTCCAAAGCCAAATGAGAACGCCAAGTGACACCCTGAGAAGACCCAAGCCTGCTGGGCAGGATGATGCCACATGGCATCTGCTGTGGGCCTCACCTCACAGCCCTTGGCCATGGCAAAGCCTCCTCCAAGCAGCAGGATGATGTTCCAGGGCACCGTCTCTTGGGCCTTCCTCCAAGTCAGCAAGGGCTGGGTCTCTGTGTTTGGTGCTGGACAAAGAGGAAAGGCCTGTGTCAAACACCCACCCGGAGAGGAGCATCAGTCACCTCCTGACTGAATGATATCATGAGCCTGGCAGCAGTGCTGAAGCTCACTGGCCATGAGCTGCTGATCAAATACACACATGGAGTGTCTTGAGTTAGGCAACTAAAGGAACATATGACTTAGTATCAAATGTAAAAAACAATAAATCTAGAAATAAATTTTCCTTTGAGGCTTTCTTGATTTAATATTTAATATCAAGTTAATTTTCTCTCTGTAACAGACATAAGCATTGTCTTCAACAGATGGGGGCCCATAGGAGGAAATTTTCTGCCATTTGAATTACAAAGATGTTATTAATTTTCTGTTTGTCATTCAACAGCCAGTGAGTTTTACAGCAGAGAGCTCATGTCTCCTAAAAGCCATTTCTTAATACGTGATAAAGTGAGCTCTGTTGTATGAAGGGATGCACTAATGGGACTGAAATTTTCAGTTGAAAAAGGGCACATATTTTATCCACAGGAGGCCTGATTAAACATCTTCCTGTGTATGGACAACACAACAGCTGCTCTGAGTTCCCACAGACCCCAGGCAGTGCTCTATCATCCACAAAGGGCCCTCATCAGCTGCTTCTCCACATCCAGATGATCTCTTATTCCAAGCAGTTTATGACTTAAAATTTGTATTTCATGGCTACTCAAGATGACCAAGCCAAGACTTCAAAAACTGCTGGAGAGTTTGAGGTTTGGGAGTTCAAATTCTACATGATTCTAGAAACTGAGGAAAAGCACCTATAGCTGAGAATGGACAAGTAGCCCAGCTCTGCCCTCTCAGAGGGCTGTGCTCCCCTCGAAGGACAGGAGCTGTTGGGAAGTCAAACACCAAACCTCTGTTCCACCATCAGGTCTGCTATGGTAAATGAACACCCATCTCAGGACACTTCATCCCACCATGGCACCTGACAGCTACATGAGCAACTGAGTCCTTCCTGCCATCAGCAGTGACTGCTAAGCCTCTGCTGGTACCTCAGGAAAATTTTTAAAAAAAGCCTTTCTCAGATCAAACAGCACTTGAAGCCACACTGCTCCACCCAGCCAGTGCTGCTGCTGCAGCTCCAAGGGGACAGCACTGCTTCCTGCCCATTGCCAGGACACAGGCAAGCACAGAGTCCCCTCCTGGAGGGCTCTCCTACTCACCTTTCAAGTCAAACCACCACCTGAAGGAAGGTTTTTGTGAAGGGAAGAAGAACAGTATAATCACAATGGTGATTCCCGTAACTGCATCTGAGATAAACCTGTGCAAAGGCAGCAGAAACACTTGTAAGAAGCACAAGTCTGTAGAATTACAAAGTTTATGAGATCAGGGATTTACCAAAGAAGATCACAAGTTTCCATCTGGTTTGAACAATGTTCGTTGTTCACAGTTCTTTCCTTTTTTTAATTCCCTGTCGAGCTACATTTCTACCATGGGCTGTGAACCCCCCAGAAAAGCTGCCCTACAAAAGTAAAAACCAAGATCTAATCCTCCACGCTGATGGTATGGTTTTCTGATTACAGAGTTGCAAGGACAAGTTTCCTCAGCCTGTTGAAGGGAGGAAGAGAGACAGAGCCCAAACCATCTTATTTATATGAGCTCTTTGCAAAATGATCTCACTCTCAGGTGAAAAAGAGAGAGGAAAAGCAAAGTTGGCTCTGCTACTTGACACTCAGTTAATTTATTCCAGGAAACCTAAGTAATAGTGTTAAACAACACAATCAGAAACTCAGGAATTTCAGTGACTTGGAAATGTTACTGCAAAATGGCAGAGTGCAATGAAAATAAAGTCTTACCCTGGTGCAAACAAGCTTGCCCAACCTGGAATGAATTTGGGATCCCTGGAGAACAGCATGATTGCAAACATGCAGAAGAAGAAGAAAATGGCCTGTTCTGCAAACCTGAAATGAAAAGAAATGAGGTTAAAATGCTGATGTGCTAAAGGGGTGGATCCAAGCTAGGACAAGTACCCAGCTCCTGCTGCAGCATCTTGGCTGGGAAGTGAGGCTGGTTTTCTAAAAACAGCTACAGTGAAGCATTGGAACAGATTGCAAATCTATTTGCAAATACCGGTGTTTGCCAGCAATACTCTCTTATTGAAAGACATTGAGGAGAGGGAAGATCAGGAGTGTCACAAGAGCTGGGTGCAAGGTTGACCCTCTGGGTGTGGCAGAGAGGAAGAGCCAAGCAGCTGCTCACGGTCACTCCTCTGACCTTGTCCCTCCAGGATGCCAGCCAGGGATGGTGGCACTGCAGCTCAAGCAATACAAAAGGATGATTGAGATTCAAATCATACAGGAGGCAGCAGGAACAAATTCCTCCAAGGTCAAAATCTAAACACTGTCCCTTAGACACATGACAAACAGCAGGGTAAAAGGCAATATCATTCACTAAGTATCTAGTGGAGTTAAGGTTTAACCAAGGTTTTAGATGATGACTTGAAATTCTATTTAAAATCTCTCTGAGCACAAGCAAGGGCATATAAGCCTTTGGGAAGAGGCTGCTTGAGCTGATTTTTAGTTATGGGGTTGCTAATCAAATTGGTAGAGCTCAGCTTAATGGACTTTCCCACTCCTAGATCACAAAGTGAGACTTTGATTCTTTCAGAGACATTTTGCAGGCTGCTCGATAATGTACTGCATGGAACAAATAAACCAATTTCTTTCATTTACAGCACAGGCACAGGGAGCTGTCTTTGAAGAACCACTCCATGTTCCACACAACAGAAATAATTACAATGTCGATAGCACGACATGAACGTCGCTGGATATTCACAGCATTGCCCTGAGCATGAAAATATTATTTTACAGATGGGGAAACACAGACCATTCAAGGATAAACCCCACAGTTTCAACAGTCTTTAGCCTTGGCTGCCCAGGGTACCAGGGGATGATTGGACATATGCAGGGTTGGATTTCTGGAGATACTCAGCTTTTCCTGCTTCCCCCTTTTTTTGGCATCTCTCAGAAGTCTAAAACTCTAAAACTTTCTTTCTGCTGGTGCATTACTCCATAATGTAATCCCCACTATTTCAGTTTGTACCAGTTTTTACTTTCCTCACTTGACTAGCATAGTTGAAGGAATTATTCAGAAAAAATAACGTATTCCATGGCATGGATTCTTTCTGTATATTTTCTCTAAGCTTTAAGATTTCTTAAAGTAAATCCACAATCCATATGATTCATATCCATAATATGATTCACCAGCAAATGTCTCGTGTTTTACAGGACAGGTATGCACAAACCTCTGAAATCCAGCCTGTGTGGGTTAGCACCTAACACACACAGAACTGGGTTTGTTCCTGGAGTAGAAAAATCATAAAGAGTAATTAAACAACCCAGCATGAATTCCCTCTATAACAGGAATGTTGTTCTCCAGAAGATTTGAGTGCAAGCTGCTATTTGCAGTTATTCACACTAGCAAAGGTGAGGAGGCTGGAGCATGCAAAAAGTAAAGTTCAGCAGGTTACAGACAGAGTAGAAATATAGGTATAATTTTCTTTAAAAAGCTCCATTCCCCACAGTCCTTCACTCTTAAAACAGGATATTTCCAAACCCATTTAATTTCTTTCTCATTTCTATGCCAACTTTACAACTCACTTTGTTGGACCCAGTTTCTGATAGTCCTCCTTTATCACCTCCTTGGCTCGGGCTTCCGCATCCACTCTTATATTTGATTTTTTTGTTTTCCAGCCCCTGCCAAGAAACACAATTATATTTTTACATGCATTTTTACATGCCTCTGACCTAAGTGACACACAGGAAATAATAATTTTCTACACAGCACATGCAGGACTCAGTGTCCTTTTCCAGCACCTGCTCTTCAAGGTTCAAAGAGCTGCACATCTCTGGCAGCTCAGTTTGTGTTATTTTCAGATTATGAAGACTAACAATGAAAATCTCTGTTGAGATAAAGGTAACAAGACTTTATTTTATATATTCTTTGTCTCTGCATTCATACAAAGGAGACCCTGCAGAGGTGAGGAAGTTTCCTCTCATTTATATTCTGAACTGTTTCCTCCAGCATGGGCTGTGATTGCCAAATGAAAGTCCCAACATTGCAGCATTTCCTTGTCTTCCTTCCAAGCAAGTCACCTACTTGGGCAGAACAACTAGGAATAGAGTGACACAGAAAATTAATCTGTCCCTTCATTTTTCAAGTCTCTTGTAATTTCCTGGGTGATCCCAGGATGCTGCTGAGGTTCAGCAAAAATGTGAGGAATTTCTAAGTGGCCGGGAATGTTAATGTGCTCCTGGCTAAGCCTCTTAGCCTGGCTGCACTGACTGCACACAGTTTGCTCCTTTGTAGAATGTAGAATGTGCATACAAATGATATATTCATATCTTGCACTTCATCTCCCATTCCATGACACTGAACCTGGTTTCTAAGGCTGCCTGTGACCTTGATTAAACCTACAACCCCAAATTTCTGTATCAGACACATTTGCCCATCCCTGTGGTCCCTGCCTTTCCTTAATGTGGTTTCAAAGGGATATGGTGGCTGGATATTCTATATAGATGAATGGTTGATCATTCAGAAGCTGCTGCACTTCAAGTTCCTGGCCCTTTAATTTCTTGGTTTTTGGGAGGTGTTACTAACAGCAGTCTCAGCTCAGCCAGCCCATTCCTCATGCTTTTAATGCTTTCTGGACTCAAGCAAAGCTGAAGTGCCCACCTGCCTGTGCCCTGCTGCAGACACCAAGGACCTGCCCACAGAGAAGGACCAGCCACTGTCCCCAAGCAGCTACAGCCCAAGCATCCCAACAGGCTCCTGTGGAGCCTTGGCTGTGCTTGTGGAGCTCTGCAGTGTCTCCTGCACTCTCACCATGGGGGAATTCTGGTATCCACACTGTCCCAGCCCTCCCAATCCAGCCAGCCTTGTGCTGGGGGCACGAGCCAAACCAAACACAGAGCAGCACGTCCCTGAGCATCACAGCAGCTCTGCCTTCCACTGGCTTTGGCCTCTTCCCTCACCTGAGGGGCTGTGCCATGCCTGGGACACGGGAATTCAGGCTGGGCTCTGCACGAGCCCTGGCACAGGGTGTGAGCAGCACAGGATGAGAGCAGCACAGGATGTGAGCAGCACAGCTCTCAGCAGTGGGAACTGGCCAAGCATCCCTCAGCAGCACGCAGAGACTCCCAAGAAGTCCCACCAGCGAGTTAAGGACAAGCCTTTGGCATTTTCTGGATTAAAACTTTCCCATTGGTCTTTTTTTTCCCCATGTCTGAGACCATGTAAATATTTGGACACCTGTTCTCTTTTTTCCCCTCTCCCCACATTTGCATTTTAAAGTCAAAACAACAATTAAAGACTTTCCCAAATATCACAAATTCTGTATGGTCCCTGGAGGAAGCAGGACTCTGACTTTGTTACTACCACTTGTGAGAGTGTGGAGGGGGAAAAGGCCTCCACATGAGCAGCAGAGCAGTGCTGCAATCGCTGTAGGCTGTGCACACCGAGGGCTTGCATGTGTCCAGCAAAGATTTACTGGAAAAACATGTTATTCTCAGTTACAGATTAACATTTTGTTGTAAAATTAAGCCCTGTTGTGAAGTAATCTGTTCCAAACCGAGGTTTTTGCCCCAAGAAGAAATCCTGTCTCTCTTATGGAGGACTAAGATTTTATCATGGTCTTCAAAGCTGGATCCTGCTTTTCCTTCTGCCATTAAAAATCTGCCATTTACCCTCCACAGGCCAAGGTCAGGCAGTAGAACAACCTCTAAAAATTATACATTCGACTGAATGAATGTAATATATACTCCGTGCACATATTTCAGTTGGATAAAATACATGTAACTATGAGATACCTTTAAAACCTTTCTATTGTATATTAGCTTTTTAAACATAAATGACTTTCTATGGGATGGGCCTGCTAGAGTTAGTTGTAAATTCCCCCATTTTCCAGGAGATGATCCTGGGTGATACCAGCAGATTTAGGATGAGAAGCATGATGAACACATGTTTCATAGTGCTAATATAACCAGACTACATACATGTATTGGGAATATCAACATACCTCAGGTTAATTCCTCCATACAGAATGGAGATCCATAGCCATCCCATGAGAAGAAAAATCAGCATTAAAGGAAATGCAAACATAAACCAAGAACCAAAGTTCACCACATCACATTCTGGAAAATAACTAAGCAAACGGGAAAAATCAAGTTAATGCAAGATGGGAAAGCAACCCTTCCATCCATGGGTAAACAAGCATCTGAAATCAGCAGTGAAATATCCCACAAACCTGCCCCTTTGCATTTAAAAACTATCCCTGTGCGTGCCTTAGGAGCTATCTGGACATTAGGAAATGTGAGGAGTGTTCTGTTGGGACACCCTGCCACCCCCATCTCACCCAGCCCAGCTGTGCAAGCCTGCAAGGAAAGATCTGGAAATCTCCCTCCAGATGGCCAATGCCTTCATACAAAGACACTCCTGAACACCCAGGATTAAATCCTGCTACAGAAACTGCTGGAGAGTCTGGACATGAACCTTGCAGGGATGCTGCAGTGCCCAGGACAGGCTGTAGGTACTTCCTGCAGAGGTCAGAACAAGTAGGAAATACCTGTAGGCACCTGGGCTGGCACAAATCTCTGCTCCTATGCACATAGGAGGGATAATTTATGACTAAGAAAACAGGCCAGAAGTAGTGAGTTCATTATTTTTGTTTCTCCCATACAGCAGTAGCTATAATTGCTCACAAAGCACTACACAGTCTGCTTCATCAAAACAGTTACCAGGTTAATTGTAGGCGTGGAGTCAAGTCCCATTAAATTCAATGGGATTAAAAGCATCAGTGAGATGAAGCACACATGCTCGTTTGGCTGGCAGCCTGCCTGGCTATGCTGGAAACCTGCTTATTAAATCTGAGGCTGGTGCACTCCCTGCTTTCATTTCCCAAAACATTCTGGAAGTGCATGAATTTTCCAAACCAGCACTTGGCACAGAAAGGAATTTCCTACAGGGATGAAGAATGTGTCTCTGTCTTGCAGGACTCACAAGGATCCCCAGGAGAGCCTCCCATACCTCTTCAGCTGTCCCAGAAGGATGAGGTTTGGTGCAGTTCCTGTCAGCGTTGCTGTACCTCCAATGCTGGCTGCATATGGGATTGAGATGAGGAAACCTTTCCATATGTTTGTTTTGTATTCCTCCTCCTTCTTTAAGTCTGAGAGAGCATCACTGGAAAGCTCCTTCTCCTCCGCCAGATCTTTGCTTTAAAATATTCCAAAAGAGAATCCGGTGAAAGCCCTGGTTTAAATACAGTGCAACCACTTCAGAGCCTTGACAGAAGGAAAGTTCCTAGTTTTTAGAAATCCAAGCTACCAGTGTGCTCAAGGACACCTTAGAGCAGCTCAGTGCTGCAGAGGGGTCTGCTTGGTGAAGTGCCACAGGGGACTGTCAGCCTTGCAGAGGACAGAGCACCCTCAGACCCATCCACAGGAGCTGAGGGTGCCTTGCCCAGCCCCTCAGCAGCTTGGAACACTGAGCATAAAGTCCACAGGACTGCCAAAAGGAAAAAGAACTAAAATTTGATAGATTTGAGGAAAGAAACATCTGTTCCTGTGTTCCTGGAGAGATGCTTCCTTCCCATCCTTGTTATCAAAGCAGGACCACCACCAGTGTGTAAATCCTGGGAGGTTTTACATCATCAGCCTCACACATTTGATTTTCCTGAGAAAACCAAGGCACAAATCCCCAGAAGGAGACACCTCTGGCTATGATTTCAGAGTGACTGAAAAAAACCTCTGTAATGATTTGGACATGCAGAGGGATGCTGGACACATAGTGGAGGGTTTTTATCATCAGGCTGCTAGTGACCAGGATGTTCAGTATAATCAAAACATTGCAATGATTGAATTTCAAATTCCCAACACTTGGTCTAGCTCAGGGGATAATTCTCTCTCAACTCTCTAATACAAACTTTATAGTTAACTTACTCCTCAGTACTTGCCAGAAACTGCATCTCAGTTGGTACAGTGTAAAGTTTATTCTGCTGTAAAGATGCTGAAAAAGAAAGATGAGGACTTTAAAACAGTTCAAACCATCTAGAAAATTCTCCTTGAATGAAACAGAGGGACAGAGCAAACAACTGCTATTTCAGAGGAGGGGCTGTGCAAATGAAGGGTGAGCTCACACCAAGGGGATGGGGTCAGGAACACCTGGCAGGGGTGAAGGATCCCACCTCCTCCTGCCACTGCTCCAGCCCCACCACAGCACCCAGGGACTTGGACCCTTTACAGCTTTTGTCACAGGTTGGCCTTTGGGGTCTTCTAACACAGCCAAGACTTCCAGGGCATCCCTTACCAAGTCACAGGTTTGGGGTGGGTTTTCTTGGGGGAGGATTAACCATAAATCATTCTTGGGGAGAAACACTATTGGGCCTTGTTGTATCTGTAAAGCAGGTTCCCCAAGGCACAGCAGGAGCCACTGAGCTGCATTCCCATGGGGTGAGAATTTTACACTCTGCAGACATCTAGTGCAGTCACCATAAGGCTGTAATTCCTTCTTTAAAGACAAGAGTGAGACACATTTGGGGATTAGGTTTTGTACCAGGTCCTCCAAAAGCCACGCTGACAGCAAGGACCATTCCAAGGCCATCATCCTCTTCACAAATGACAGACCCTGAGCAGCCAGTCCAGTGAACTGGGAGCTGCACACCACTTGGCCACATCAACCCATGGAAGAACTCAGAAATCAAAAAATGGAAATGCAATACACTCTCTGTTACCCGACCTGACATTCCAGCTCATGGCATTTGTGGTCATGGCCTAACCTCCTGAGGTTGGGAGATGTGCCACCAAACCCCATTTCCCACATCCCTCACAGGACTGGCACCCTTTGTGAGTTTTATCCACCTTCAGCCCAGGTGTCTCTTCCCCACCCCTGCTGGCTCTGCTGCCTTTCCTTGTCCTCTCTGCCTGGTTTTGGCTCCAGAGGTTTGTGTGCTCTGCAGACAGCTTCATACAGAGCCCAATTCCTGGTACTGCCACCCAAGCAATCCCCAGATTTCCTTGCACCCCTTCTTAGCCCAAAACCCAATCCCCTTCCACCCAAAATGACCTAGAGGTCATAAGCACAGAGAGAAGCCAGTGGTCAAAGTCTCTGGACTCACGTGTGTGCTGAAGACACCATGCCCACTGCAGCTCAGTGAACCAAGGATTTTTGCAAACTCATGTTTTACACATCGCTAATTTACTGAATTGGACTTAATTGGCTTGGACACACACATGCTGAGCTTTCATCCCAACCTTGCCACGGTGGAGGGATGTAATTAGAAGGATGAACATTAACCCGTGGCTGACTCTTGATCCCTCAGTGCATTTAGCCCAGAGGCTCTTACCCTCCTGTCCCACTGAAGCCCACTCCTGGATCTGCAGAAACATTTCATTCTACCTCAACATTTTTATTTTTTTCCCCCTGCTAAGCTCAGACTACAAGCCCATCTGGGCAGGACCATCTGTGAGTTATCCAAGGAAAGATTGCAAAGGTAACCATGCAAAGGAAAGCCAGGCACACTGCAGAACTTTTCCTATGAAACTTGTAAATAGAGAATTGAAAATTGTGGGTCCATAAGTCAGAAAAGGCCAAAGATAACAGAGTTTGGACCCAGCTGTACACACCTCTCACAGAGTAGTTTGAGAATTCTGTGGCCATTTCACCAAAATACCTCATATACCTTAGAGGCAGAAATGTTTTTCCTAGATAATTTTTGCTTTAATGACATTTTTACTGTTACTAAAAAGTTGAGAAGACCTGAAAAGGACTATTTCCACCACTGAGAGATGCAGGCAGCAGTGCTGTAGCCAGCACTGTCTGGGATTAGGCAGTCAAACCAGGCAGCAGCATCCAAATCTGCA
>VZTB01003893.1:0-10387 GCA_013397245.1 Thryothorus ludovicianus
TTTATCTTGAGTCAGTGTGCTAGGAACTTTTTTTTTTAACTTTTATTTTCAGATGTTTTTGCTTTGGTACAGCTAGTATTTACATAACTTCTATCATGAGTGTCTTGGTGTTACTATATTCTTTCTAGTTGTTACTAGTTTTTTAATATTCCTGTAATCACGTTCTTCTGATGCAATGTGTCAGGCCAGTTTGTATCTTTTCACTCTTTAATATGCTTTTTTTTTTTTTATCATTTCAAGGTGTAAAGGAGTCGATTCTGGTTTAATTATCGTCATATGGCGAATACTCTTTCAATGTACAGAAGTGTCAAGAGACTGGGCATTCCTGATAGGTGAGGGAATCTTGGTGAATCCAATTCTTGCAAATGTGCTACCTAAGTTCTCATGCTATTTGAAATGCATTTTTCTTCCCAGTTTAACTGGATAAAATTAAAATGAAGGATGTAAGCACATCAGTGTGGTGAAAAGTGCAGCAATGTTGTTCCAAAGGAAAAGCAACAAGTTGCATAATAAAATTTCCATTTGGAGCAGGCTAATTAGATCTAGCCACTAAAATATACCACTTAGCAAACTGGTGAAAGTGTAATGTGAAAATTGCTAGATGCACTCAGCAATGACAGTACTACTATGAGAGATGAGTCTTGCTGTACTTCAATTTCCTTTTAGTGTGGAGGTGTTGGTAACTGTGACTGTACTGAGATGTAAGACTGCCACATCTGTAACTACACTGTCTTTAAAGGCTCTGAACTATAGGAGCATCTCCTATATATTGACAGTTACCTTGAAAAAATCCATTTTGCATGACTTTTTTGGAGAAAGCGTGTTTTTTGTCCATACAAGTTGTGTTTCTCTAGTGATAGCACAAGGGTTAGAACAGTATTTCTTCTTTGACAACAAGAGTAGGAAGGTTCTGAAGTATCTTTTCTATGTGTTCCTCCTTGAAAGTTCTAGGGATGCTGGCAAAATTCCCTCCAGCTGTTTCAGAATGTAATTTACTTCTATCAGAACTGTGAAAGTGAATTTAAGGCACCAGCATCCATTCTTGTAATAAGCTCTATGTACCATAGGCTCCTGTAGAATTCCTTGTGGTCCTGGTTTTTGATGGTAGTTTAGAGGACTGATAGTTTCTCTAGCATGTCTGCCTAGAGAAGTGTGGCCTGCTTCATCCCTGCAAAATGCATATTATGATGGATTAAATTAGTATGGCATTTTTTGTCCAAGTTCCAAAACTGCACAATTGGAGTCCCCAGTTAACTCCCACTCAACTATGAATGCACTAGCAGTATCATCCTGTCCCTGTGTTTATTATATTAAAAAAAAAAAGGAAAAAAAGGAGTGGCTTTGTGGTTTTTGAAAGAGTGGATTTTGGAACTCAATTTTTAGGTGCATTTTGGGGTTATAAATCCAGTGGAGCGCACTGTGGAAGTGCTGTGGGCTGCAAGGCACAGAGAGATACCTTTTGTTCCTGCACATGTCATTCAGAAGAGCTGTCCTGTCTCCTGTGTAGCCTTTGAAGCACAGGTGCCCTTGGCACTGCCTCAGAAATTCTGTCACTAGTCCTGCCCTTACCTGGGAAATTTTATCTTCTCTGCAGCCATCTGTCTTCACCATTAAAGGCAAAATAGATGTGAGTTTTAGAAACACTGCAAGAACTATGACATGACTGAGATTTCTATGTTCTGTAGCAAGATCCATTTCTTATCCAAAGATCTGGAATCAATCTTAAAAAGCCAGCAATGCTTTAGACTACAGTCAAGAATACTCTCCAAGACATTGGAGAAGACCTGGAGAGAGAGAGAGAGAGCTTGTTTATTTAGCATTTACAATTTAGCAATTTTTATGTGGATTTGAGTGTGTTTTTTCCTTACACAAACTTACTTTATCTGTTTTTATTTCTTTGCTGCAGGGCTTCTTTCAAAATACTGACCAAAATAAAAAAGAACAAAAAAAACAATCAACCAAAAATTCCCAACAAGCCTCAAAATCACATCTAAAAAATAAACATTTATCATGATTCTTGGAGTTGCTTGTTTTTAGTGCCCTTTAAAAATCTCTGAATCTTTTTATTAAGAGCTCTGGTCCCCTAAGTCCAGCAAGCCTGTATACTAAAGCTGGTGATGTCAAATACTCTCATGCTCATCTTTGGCCTGACTTAATCCTGCAGATAAATGACAGCCAGCTTCATTTCTGTGTGTGATTATCTTCGTGGTACTGAGGATGCTCAGAAGGAAATGGGGTATAACTATGCAAAGTTTCACTTGCAATTCCAGGAATTTTTCTAATGATCCAAGCTATAGTTGTAATTGTTAAACAGCGTTGTTCTAATTTCTGTTTGACTATTATGTGAAAGTAGAATGTCTGAAGTTTTTTTTCTTATTTTCCACAGTCACATTGTCTTGATGCTGGCAGATGATATGGCATGTAATCCCAGAAATCCCAAACCTGCTACTGTGTTTAGTCATAAAAACATGGAGCTGAATGTCTATGGAGATGATGTGGAAGTGGATTACAGAAGCTATGAGGTAACTGTGTTTTAATTAAACCACTGAGTTATTAATTTTTAGTGTTAATTTTAAGATTTATACAGCATCTGTGAAGTCTGAGGAAGTCTTTCTGTTCACATTACTGGTTTTGGGCTGGGCTTTTATTATCAGCTGATGAGTCTAAAATACATACCCCTCCCTCTCCTTGATATTTGAGTTTGCATTTGAAGTTCATTATACTAGAAACATGTTTAGTGTCTATTTTAAATAATGGAATAGAATGATATTACTCAACTTTCTTTGGAAATGACTGCTCAATGTCTCATCTTGCCAACATAAAAATTACTGTGAAAATTTTGATGTGCAAGTGAATTGTTTATTAGATAGATGTACTTCAATTCCTAGTCTTAAGCATATGCTCCTAAAATAAAACAAAAGCCATAACTTAATCATTACTGCAAAGCAATTGCTGTATAAAAATCTCCATTCTGTCACCTTTTTTTTCATGTAATATTCCTTTGTGCCAGGCAGTGTCTTTACTGGTTGAGACAAAATTACACATCAATTTCTTGGTTTAACAGTGCTGTAGAATTATTGCTAAAGGTTTATTGGATTGTATTTAGGATATAGTAGACGTTTTATTTCTCTGAAGCTTTATACAAAGGAGTGAAGACACAGAACTGGAATAGAGCTACATTATTTTTGTCACATTTTTTCCTGGGTATGGATTTGTTGCTGGCATTTGAGCTGTGTGCATGTACTCTAAAGAGGAAGTGGTGTTTTGTAGGATGTCTCAGATGGATCTTATCTGGTCACTCAGACTTATGTAATCAAATTGATCTTGTTTTTTCTTTCCTGAGTTGCAGAGGGAATTTAAACTTTTTTTTTCCCATGGTAACACACAGTAATGTTGGAGCATTTTGTGAGTACAGGAGCAGCTTTGGCACAATGAAGCTATATGCTGACAGGTTTTTAGATCAATGTAAAGGTATTTAAAATTTATAATGGTGGTAGATTTATTGGATATAATTAAGCAACAGACTGATGTTAGTGGAGTAAAGTAAAAGGTACCACATGATTCTTAACCTGAAGTAAAACCTTACACAGAAAATATTTATGCAGTTTATACCATGCCATACTATGTCTGCTTAGATACACTGTGTATTTTAGTGTTCCATTATTTAACTTCTGTAACCCAGCTTATAGCTGTTCAATGTTTTTATCTTTAGAAAATTACTTTATGCTTCTATTCATAGGTTACTGTGGAAAATTTCTTGCGTGTTTTAACGGGGAGAATCCCACCAAGCACACCACGATCTAAACGTCTTCTCTCTGATGACAGAAGCAATATTCTAATATATATGACAGGTAATTGCAGGTTTCTGTGTACAGTTTATTGACACTTGCTCTGTTGGATGGGTTTGTTGAAAGCATCAGCAGTCCAAATGCACAAAAGGATTAACCAAAAGATTTTTTTCTGGTTTTAGCATGTCATTCTAATTAAGAAAAAATGCCTGTAAAGCAGTACTAAGCCAGTATAATTTCCAGATGAAATGGTGTATGTATATTGTTTTTACTGTACCAATATTTTATTCTGTTGGACTGTCTCTGGAGAAAGAGAATTGTGTTTGCCTTGTTTTAGAAAAACGATCAACTAGGCTGTATATCTTTCTTTAACTTACATCCTTGCCTAAATTCTCATTTTTCTGTCAGGCCATGGTGGAAATGGTTTCCTAAAATTTCAAGATTCTGAAGAAATCACAAATGTAGAACTTGCTGATGCCTTTGAACAAATGTGGCAGAAAAGGAGGTAAGAAATAAGACATTATGTAGACACTGAATATTGAATATCCTGAACATACTCTTATGTGTTTCTTACTGGTAGGCTTTGCTTACCTGCAGCAGTGATACTGTCAGTTGTCCATAAAACTGTGTGAGACTTTGTATTCAGAAGGCAGAGTTTTAGTTTTTGCTTTCAGCTTCTTGCAGTTAGAGCTGCGCAAATGTATTGGGCAAACTCACATCCTGAAACCAAATCAGGGTGAGCTCCTGTTCCTTAGGTTCTGAGCAGCTGCCCTGGTAACTGAAAAGCAAAGTATATACATGGCGTTTAAGTAAAAATGGGTAAGGAGGCTGTTTTCTTTCTTTCAGGTACAATGAATTGCTGTTTATTATTGATACTTGTCAAGGAGCATCTATGTATGAACAATTTTATTCACCCAATATAATGGCCTTGGCTAGCAGCCAAGTAGGAGAAGATTCTTTATCAGTAAGTAAATTTATGTGATCCTGAAGACAGTTTTCAGAATGCTTGAGTTAAAAGCACAATTCCTGCTGACTTTAACTGAAGATTTCCCTTATTCTAATTGCTGAATGTATGAGATATTTTGTGGGGGTTAGACAAAACTTGTAAGTGTACTGTTCCTGCTTGTTTTTGTGTGCTGTCCCCAAGAACCAGGCTAACAATGACTTTCTGTGCTTGCTGGCCAGTTTATGCATTGCTTAGGATAGCAAGGAATCTTAGGGGAAGCCTACTGAGAGATGTGTGTGAGGAATATTCAATCTAGGACTTACTATCGTTGATATAAACCAAAACAAAAAGCTAACCTTCACCTGCTGTAATTGTATCCCATCTGAATTACAGAAGGAGCCATAGGAGAGATCCCAACCAGGCCAAAAGCAGCTGGTCAAGATTACCAGAATCCACACACTGCTGTAAGATTCACTGGCTCTCCCAGCCCTATTTTCAAAGTCCACAGATCTATGCTGGGCCATTAAGAAGGGGTTTCCTGCTTTTTAGGAAACAGATATTACCAGGATACAGTTTATAGATAAACTGCATTGTTCAGCTTATCAGCAGTAGGTTTCTTCACAGCTAGCCATTTTCTTTGCATAATTTGCCTAAGAACAAAAAAAGTCATGCTTAACTTTTACAACATGCTGTTACATTCTGTTCCCTCTCCTGAATGGTGATCCCTCTCTCCTGCAAATGCCCAATAACTGCTGTGTGTTGTTTTTAAAGCATCAGCCTGACCTGGGGATTGGTGTTCATCTCATGGACAGATACACGTTCTATGTGTTAGAGTTCTTGGAAGAAATTCATCCAGCCAGTCAGACAAATATGAATGACCTAGTAAGTAGACTACTCAACATTCATGAATATGCTAATGACTTTAATAGCTCCAAAACTAATCTGTTTTGTCTGTAGGGTTCTTCAAATGCTTTTTATGCTCCTGCTGTTTCTCTCGGAAGCAGCTTTGGAGGGAGATTTTTTTTGCCATTGTTAAATGTAGTTATGTAACACTTCAAGGATTGTCCTCATTTGAAAGTGCTTTGCTGGCTCCAGAAAATAAATAACAAAAATTATCCAGATTTTATATTTTTTGCTAATAAAATAATAAAGTATTAGTTAAATATTCGTATCAATAAAATGAGGCATTTGCATATGAAATATTTTAGCAGGAAGCTTTTAAAGCCAGGATAGCAGACACTTTACAGATGTGGAAAAGAAGGCATTGATTTTGTTTTGCAAAGGTGATTGAACAGTTAAAATTCTAACAGTGCACTCACAAATACCTGCAGAGACTAATTTATCTGTATATCTGCTTAGATTCCAGAGCAAGATAGGTACAAATCCGTCAGTGTTTGGACTTAATTATAGCTGAGGCAAACATTATTGTAGATTTCAGGTATGAAGCAGAAGGAAAAGAAGCCAACTAGATAACATGTGATAAAATCTATGAAAATTTATGCCTCTCTAGCAGTGAGATGTATACACTGGTGAGGTGACATAAAAAGTAACCATATGTGCTCTCTTAAGCCTTGATACCTGTTCTAATGCTAGTTTCTTTGTAGTCATGGGTTGCACTTTGGTACCTTGTAGCTGTAAATCCTGCTGTGCCACATCAGTAATCTAAGAGCCACCACTTAACAGAACACATTGTCATAGATTCATTTCTGTAAAAGGAGCAGCTCCTCAAAAGTTTTATGTCACCCTCTGTCTACAGAGGATGGTGTTAGTCTGACTGCTACATGTGTGCTAGAATTCTCTCTAAACAGCCCACACTTGGCAGATCTCATGTTGATACAGAATTGATTCAGTGGCTAAGACTCAAGGTTCTTTTGCTTACTTCTATGGGAATGAAATTCTGTCCTGTAATTTAATACCTTCTAATTATGGGATACAGGTAACTTTAAAATGAATCTTGATAAAGAAAAATATGCCACTTCTTGATTAAGTATCTTTGTCTAGCCTGTTCATTCAAATGTCACTGTAGACCAGAAAATTCATTTGTGTTAATAATAAAAGGTCATAAAAAAGAACAGTGCTTTCTACTGTGTAAGACATTTTCTGGGAAGTGGTATAGGTGGTCTGGTCAGCAGGATGTTAATCTGATTATTTTGAAAAGTGCAGAAATTTGTTAGCTGGCCAAGTAGCTTACTTTTTGAGCTCTTTGGAGAGGGTACCTAACTGTTTTTGCTTATATGCCAAATATTCAAGAAGAGCTGAGGGAAGTTACCCATACTAGTAAATTCCTTACATCATGTAAGTCATCTATCATACATTGATCTGCTGATTGATGCTCGGGGAGTGGAAGAGAAGGGACACAAATATATTGTGATTTGTGATAATTTGTTCAAGGCCAGGTTGGGTGGGACTTTGAGGCCTGGTCTAGTGGGAGGTGGCCCTTCCCCTAGGAGAAAAGTGGAACTAGATGATCTTTAAGGTCTCTTCCAACCCAGATCATTTTGTGATCAGGTACTGAGTCACAATCTGCATGCTTTTCAGCAAATGTGACCACTTAGCTTTAAGTTGGTGCTTTTCAAGGCTTCATCTAGGAGTTCCAAAATGACATATGGTTAGTCCATGGTAGGGATATAAACCTGTATTTTTTGCCAACAGTTGCAGGAGATGCTCTGGTACTTGAGGTATTCTATCCAACTCTGATTTTTTTTAATTTAAATTTATGCTTTCAAAGATCAGGGTAACTTCTATTGCTCACTACCTAGCTTTAAAATTAAATGATCTTTAGTTCTTTAATCTTCTGATTTGTCAAATGTCATCTCTTTTTGAAGTACTGTGTGTCTGTTACACTACTTCTATCCCATTACCTCTTTACTTTTCTCCAACCGCTCTTGAAACAGCTTCTCTTCACATCCACCTAAGATTTGGATATTGCATTCCTGCAGAATGATACATCATTTTTCATAATCCACTCCACCTACTCCCCACCTGCTCCATCTGTGTTGCTAAGGGATAGCATAAAGCTGTGCAAATGACTGGCTTTAGGTTTGATTACAATTCCCTGAAAATAAAAACTACATTGAACTGTCATGCATTTGAACTTTTAAAATATTAAAAGATTCAAATAAATTTCTAAATCAGGTGTCATGGGTCATAAAATAGCTAAATTGTTTTTAGAAGAGTTAAGATAACAAAGTTGAGAGAGTTGTTTAGCTCTGTTTGAAAAAAAAAATTAAATTTTGATAAATTAATATAGGAAAAAATGTGCTTAACTTAGCCAGTGTTTGCCTTTCTCTTTTCTTGTCAGAAGCCCTTGGTTATTAGTGTCAGTCTGCTGTGGTATAATTGGTTTGCAGTCCTTTCTCACAGTGGTAGGGAATTGGTAGGTTTTTAATACTGAAGTCTTCTTCTCACTGCCACTTCATATTTTTGTTCAAATTCATATTAATATATTGTGGTAGTAGACTGTTGTGGGACAGATTAAAATTACTTGGTTGGAGTATCAGTTTCCTATTTTCAGTGCTGATGCAGTTTTTTTATGACATTTATACTCTCAAAACCTTGGCAAGAGACTTACTTGTATAATTGCAGCGTAAGTTTATGCTTCAAATAGTGGGATTAAGACAAATGCTTACTTTTTGTAGTTTAGTTCAGAAACTTAGTTATCATGTTTGTGCCCTTAATTGGAGCAAAGCTGGAGAAAATTGATAGCATTTTGGTGAAAATGAAAACTTTAGAGGGTTTGTGTGTGCATTAACAAATGGCTTTTGTATGGGAAGCATGATGCTGGTGAGTCTAGTTCATTTTCACTGCAGGGAGGATAACAAGGGTTTGATTTGCCCCATCTTGTCTTTAGCAGCTGTGTGATAGCAGCCAGCAAGAGAGTTGGGAATTGTTAAAATAAGAGCTGAGTGTATTTGTGTGCTTCAGGTTAAGGTGAAAGCGAGCTGAGATCTCCCTGGAAAAGCAGCCTAGTGCCATGTGCTTACAGGCTTAGGCTAAAAAAGGATAAAGAGAAACTGGAATAGAGCAGAGGGGAGGAATGGGGAGATAGAATCTGTCCTCCATGAAGAAAAGCCAGATAGATTGTTTCCTCTCTGAGAAACATTTTTGTAATGTAGGGCTCTGTTGTCCAAAGAGAATGAGAAACAAAAGCCTGTGCATTTTGTGTCAGGCTGAGCACAGTATTTCTGCTGGGAAGTATGGCCTGAAACTCACAGGTTTTTGTCAGTCAATCTGAGATAATTCAAGTTGTGTTTGCACTGACACGATTAGAACCCGTGGTTTTGTCATAAGGATGCAACCCTGTAAGAGCTGGCTCATGATGTAATTTAGGTATACGAGCTCTAGATCCTTGTTTTGTGAAAATCACTTGGAAAATTTAAGATTAAGGAAGATAAATGCCCATGTGGGGAATGGCATTCTTACTCCTATATGTTAAATCTCTTGTGTAAAAAGTTCTGTGTGGCTGGAATGTGAAGGACTCACGTAACCTGCACTGTTACCAGGTGATCTGTGTTGTGGCACGTGTGGTAGGACTTGTGCAAAATGGCTTTGTGCCCTACATGTGTTTGTATTGCCTTCAGTGTCTGCTGGGTACGTTTACTTAACAGGCATCCTGTCTTGCCAGGTGTTCTGAATGCTGCAACAAATCTGTCACTGCTCCTTCTGCTCTTGTTAGTGCTGGTTTTGTCTTTCAGGTGCTGCAGCATGTGAAGGATATAGGGGATCTGATATGTAGAGAAAATACATGGGTAAAATAAATAATGAGGTGTTTAGCTGGTTTGTAGGTGTCACAGGATATCTGTGAACTTAATGTAAATAAAGCACTTTTGGTATTTGAGGATCCTGTGCTTTAATTTGTAGGCTATAAATGAGAAACAAGACGGATGGATTTTTTTTTTCTGCTAAAATATAAATTTTTGCTTCTTTATGAAGCCTTCAACATAGCTACTTATCAAAGCTTGTTTAATTTTGCATGCCTCCCTCTGGTAAATATGAAGAATTTATGCCCACTTGTGACTTCTGGAAGGTTATAGCAGCATTGCTGCATCTGTATTCAGCAATATTTTTGTGCATTTATCAGTTAGATGGAATTGATGGTTGGCTTTCACAGGAGCATTTTTAAACTCCAGTGACATTATTGTAAGGAAAAAGGTTTTTAGAAATGCTTAATTAAGATATTTATGCATTTTAATGCCTTTTTCCAACCATATTTTTCAGCTATGGAGCTTGTAGTGAAATTAGTGCAATAAATTATACATATTATCTTTCTTTTTAATAGTTTCATTTTGGAAGGTGTATGTAGAGACTGTTGAATGAGGGACAGGATGTGATTGTCCATCGTGGTCTCCAGTTTCAGGTGTGTCCAAAAAGTTTGTGTGTTTCCACCCCTGGGCACCGAACGGACCTGTTCCAGCGAGACCCTGGGAATGTTCTGATCACAGACTTCTTCGGCAGTGTCAGGAAGGTGGAGATCACCACAGAGGCACTCTCCTTGGACCCTGACGTGGCTGGCTTTGAAAGCAAGTGAGTAGCCTTTATTTAGACCTGATTTGTACAACTTTGTGCCACAGAAACAGAGCAGTTGTGTAACTGCCCAGGAAAATGAACTCTGACTTCCTGTCATTTCTTACAAGGAATCAGGGAGTTAAATGGA